>JAQZBX010043221.1:0-21736 GCA_029593785.1 Cabassous unicinctus | reverse complement strand
CAAAGTAATTTCTCTGACTACAACAGAATGAAATTGGAAATCACTAAGGGCCAGAGAAACAGGTTAGGCACAAGGATATGGAAGTTAAACAACACACTCTTAGACAAAGAGTCAGTCAAGGAGGAAATCTCAAAAGAATTCAGCAGCTACCTTGAAACTAATGAAAATGACAACACATCATATCAAAACCTATGGGATGCAGCGAAAGCAGTCCTGAGAGGGAAGTTCATAGGCATAAATTCATATATTAAAAAAGAAGAAAGAGCTAAAATTGAAGACCTAACTGCAAACAACAACAAACTAAATCAAAAGGAAGTAGAAAGAAGGAAATAACAAAGATTGGAGCAGAACTAAATGAAATAGAGAATAAGAAAACACTAGAAACAATACACAAAACCAAAAGCTAGTTCTTCGAGATTATCAATAAAATTGACAAACACTTAGTCAGACTAACAAAGAAAAAGAGAGAAAAGATTCAAATACACAAAATAAGGAATGAGCAAGGGGATATCACTACTGACCCCACAGAAATAAAGAGTATCATAAGAGGATACTTTGAGAAATTATATGTCAAGAAGAATGTTAATTTAGAGGAAATTGACAAGTTTCTAGAAACTCACAAACAGCCTACATTGATGAAAGAAGAAATTGATGAACTCAACAGTCCAATTACAAGTAAAGAAATAGACTCAGTCATCAAAAACCTCCCAAACTAAGAAGAGCCCAGGACCAGATGGCTTCACAGCTGAATTCTACCAAACATTCCAGAAAGAGGTAACACCAATTCTGCTTAAGCTCTTCCAAAAAAATAGAAGTAGAAGGAATATTGCCTAACTCATTCTACGATGCTAACATTACCCTAATACCAAAACCAAACAAAGATACCACAAGAAAGGAAAATTACAGACCAATTTCTCTAATGAACCTAGATGCTAAAATCCTCAACAAAATACTTTCTAATCGCATTCAACAGCATATCAAAAGGATTATACACCATGACCAAATGGGTTTCATCCTGGGTATGCAACGATGGTTCAATATAAGAAAATCAATCAATGTAATACACCACATAAACATATTGAAAGAAAAAAATCACATGATCATCTCTATAGATGCAGAAAAATCATTCGACAAAATACAGCACTCTTTCCTGATAAAAATACTACAAAAGATAGGAATAGAAGGAAACTTTCTGAATATGATAAAGGGTATATATGAAAAACTGAAAGCCAATATCATTTTCAATTGTGAAATCCTAAAAGCCTTCCCTCTGAGATCAGGAACAAGACAAGGATGCCCTCTATCACCACTCCTATTTAACATTGTCTTAGAAGTACTTGCCTGAGCACTGAGGCAAGAAAAGGACATAAAAGGCATCCAGATTGGAAAGGAAGAAGTGAAAATTTCATTATTTGCAGACAACATGATCTTATACATAGAAAGTCCTGAAAAATCTACAACAAAGCATCTAGAACTTATAAATGAGTTCAGTACTGTTGCAGGCTACAAGATCAATGCTCAAAAATCAGTAGCATTTCTGTACACCAATAACAAGCAATCTGAGGAGGAAATCAAGAAAAAAATACCATTTACAGTAGTAACTAAAAGAATCAAATACCTAGGAATAAATTTAACTAAAGATGTAAAGGACTTATATACAGAAAACTACACAACACTGTTAAAGGAAATCAAAGAAGACTTGAATAAATGTTCCATGTTCTTTCCAAATTTTTATCTTACTTTTAAAAATTTTCCCCATCTAGTTGGTATCTCATAGTGCTTTCTAATTTCCTTGACTACTAAATGAAGTTGAGTATCTGTTTATACATTTTTTTCACTATCTGTGCTTTCTCTCCTGTGAAAAGCCTGATCTTATTTTTTGCAAAAGTCTCATGAGGTTTCCTTCTCCTAAACAAACTTTCCTTTGGAGAATCCCCATTCCTGTATCTCTAACTGGACAGTCAGCCGTAGGATCCATCCTTATTTCCCCCTGTCCCACAGGAATTAGGATAGTGAGGTTGCCCTATGAAGGAACTCCATCCACCTGGTGATAAATATTGCTCCCAACAGTGGGTGCATGACCCAATTAGAGCCATCCCAAGTATTCTTCACTGAAACTGGTATATGGACACTAGGGGAAAGAAGTTTTCTTTCTGTTGAGTTACATGGAGTTTTCAAGAGCCATCCTCCCAGGATACATGGAGGATCTTTAACTCCAAAGGAGAAATATGATTCACAAACAGGGAGGCAGAGCTGAGACAGAGAGAGTGATAGAGTGTCTTGATATTATTTGGCTTCCAGTAAGACAACTTTGCTTAAGTTACTTTGAGTTAGATTTTTGTCACTTGTAACTAAAATAAAGCAAAGCTGTTTGATAATGAAGCAAAAAAATTTTCAAAAAAAGTTAAAGTTAAAGACATTTAATTTGGGTTTGGAAACAGAAGGAAAACATTGGCATGGAGACTATTAAAAACTGCCATTTCTAGTGTAGGTTTTGGTCCACAAACAATCTCACATTCAGGATCTAAGTTAACTCTCCCAGAATTCTCAGATGTAGACAGGGTGGGTATATTATTGTCATCCACATTTCACAAACAAGGGACTTGAGCTTTGAACCTGGAACTTCTGTCATAAGTTCTTTTTGGCTATCTGAAATGCTCTTTAACCATCACTATTTCTATGACTCTGAGGACTGTTTAGATAAATTCAAGAGTAATTAATTTATGTTGCAATCACAAAGAGCAGTGCATGCTGGGGGAAGAAATGGGTGCAGTCAGCATGTATTGAACATCCATGGTGTCCAACAGTCAGAAAATGTCACACCTAATTGAGTATTCTTTATTCTGAAAATGTGTTTCTTCAAGTCCATTTACCTGGAAAACTGGAAAAAGAGAAAAACTTTTGGCTTTGAAACTTGAGAAAAAATGCTTCCAGATATCCTTTGTTCTACTTTGGAAGACCAACATCGAAGAATGTTACAGAACCATTACTAACTAGATTATGGACTCTTCATGGAAGAAACACATTCTATATACATGATAAATACTTAATAACTGAAACATTGATTATCAACAAGAGGCTCAGTGAGGGAGAACAGAGGGCCAGGCGGCTCACAGAAGACAAGTGATTTTCTTCAGAGTTTATTATGGCAGCCTCAACTTTGCAGGTGAGGAAGTCTTACTACATTTCATGGTAATTGCATGGACCTGTATACCACTAGGTTTATATATATATAAGGGTATACATATTTGCAGGGTATACATATATAAAGACATGTACATATGTGTGTGTATATATATATATGTATATATACATATATAAAGACAATCCAACATACAGATAAGTGATGTCCTTCTAGTAGAGAACTCATTCTGCAGAACCAAAAAAGTGTTAAAAAAGACAGAATAAGAAATTTCTCCTGAAATGTGGAAAAAATTAAATCTAAAATTAGATTTAAATTTTTAAATCTAAAAATAAATTTTAATTTAAATTAAAAATTTAATTTAAAAATTAAATTTTAAATCTAAAAATTTAAATCTAAAAATTAATTTAATTTTTAAATCTAAAAATTACATCTAAATTTTAATTTAAAAAATTAAATTCATTTAAAAAAAGGGTTCCTCGGGTACACTTGCCAAAAAAAAAAGCGAATTATCTATAAAGGAAGAAAAGTCCAGGCCCACTTCGGACTCTTCTACAGCAATGTTCAATGGCAAAAGACAGTGAAATCTCTCTAGTTTTACTTCAGAGTCTTTCTCTTTTGTGAAATTTGAATGAAATTAAGTTTAGTGATTTATATTTTAAGAACATATATTTTATAAAGTATATCTAGCCATCATACATTTTTCCATGTACAAGAATGACAATTCTAAGGGAGAATTATTCTTCTCTCCCCTCAGAATTTATACCTTCCTGAATCCTGATATCCTCACCCCATCCTCACCAAAGAGAGGAGTGACTTATCAGATTGGTAACACTGTAAAGAAGAATCTAGCATCCTTACCCACCTCTTCTTTGTCTTATTCTTCTGGGAATAGTCTTCAGGATGTACACACATTCCCTGCTTCTCTCTGAGGTCAGCTCACCTAAGCAGGTGTGCCCTTGCAAGGACAAAGCTTGCAGTTCTGATAGGATAAGTTTTTTTCTGGAAGCTAAGTAGTGGGAAAGCTGATTATACATACATATATATATGTGTGTGTGTGTGTGTGTGTGTGTGTGTGTGTGTGTATGTATATATCAGGCATATCTTTTGCTTACAGCTAAAGATAGCCATAAATGATTTTATATGTAGATAGATTAAATATATCTGATTATCATTTTGGAGGAAACGTGAATATGAGCCGTTGCTGATAGCAATTCTGAACAATCTCTGCAATTAATATTTAAAAGTCCTTAAAACGTTCTTAAATCAAAGAAGCAACATTTTAAAGGAAAATCAAAGGACCTGAGCAATGTTAGACACAGAGAAGAGAAACAGATGAATACTAAAGAAGAGGCTCTGGACTGAAATCGGTCTAAGGGTTTTCTTAACCACTCTTGAGAAAGGATTTCATTATTATCTTCATGAAGAGGGATTAGCCATTGTTTCCATGTGGGTATGTATATCTTTGATTAATTTAGCCCTGTAATAAACTTTGCTTTTAGTTTCAATGTTTAAGTCTTTGGTTGAATTACTTAGTGCCAAGTTAAATACTCCCTTTAAATCTTTCTTATAGATAGATCTCGGGGTCTGGCAGACTTCAAGAGACCACTGTAATAAGGATTTTGATGACTAGAAGAGAGGGCAGATAGGCCACATTGATTTCCAAATGATGCTTTGGCCAACCTAACACTCATTTGGTGACACAGATGCCATGGGATCACATACAATTACATAGCAAAGTAATATGCCCACAAAGACAATCTAGTATGCAGAAGCAAAAATTACCCACCCACCTGCCAGTGCAAGGTTAGTGGTGAGCAATCCCAAAGGGGTTGGTGTGGAGTTGAATTAAAAGCTCAAGCCCCACCAGAGCCAACAGTACTCGTTCCAATAAGTTTAAGGATGTTTGCCCTGTTCTACCACAACACTTAATATCCATCAATTTTTGCTTCTTTAGTTTTACAATCATCAATGTCTAACAGGGTAGAACATAGAATACAGAGTCAAAATTGTTTATACATGCAGAATTTTATTTTGAAGATACTTGAAGATGTGGGAGAGAGGTCAAGTTACATCTCAGTCATCATTTCCTCCTTCTTTGGTAGTACAACTCCTAGGTGTTAACTCCTAGGTGCAACCACCTTTGCAGAGAGGTGTGGCCATATGACTAGGTTCTGGCCAACAAGTGGTAAGTGGAAGAGCTGTGTAATTCTTCCAGGAAATCTCATTAAGAGGATTTTCTTCCTGCCATGTGGTGAGATATATGATGTGATTAAATGATGTTATATAATGTCATAATGTGGTGTGATAAAATGTGATGTTTTGTGATGTGATAAATGGAGACTCAGTTTGCATACTGAAATAAGAATGTGAAGGCTACTCCCCAAGGAATGCAGAATGAAGAGCCAGAAGTGACCTGGGTCCCTGAAAGTGTTGTGTGGCTACACAATGCCCCTGGATTGTCCACCTCTGAACTTCTTTACATGAGATGGAAATAAACTTCCAATTTTACTCTATTTTCTATTATAAATCTTAATTTGTACAAGCAATTAAAAGAGTATGCCAGGATTAAAGCAGAGAGGAGGAATAGAAATTCAAAAGTGAGTTATAACTGGGTGACAAAATTATACCTCCTCCCTTTTTGCCAACAGCTAAAGATAGTCATGAATGATGAATGAAGCCCAGTCCAGGAGTGGTTTCCAGGGGCCTTTGTCTTCATCTTTATTATTATTTTATTAGTTTTACAAGCATCAATGTCTACCAGGGTGGAACACAGAATAAAGGGTCGAAATGGTTTGTAAATGCAGAATTTTATGTTGAAGATACATAAAGATGTGACAGAGAGGTCAAGTTACCTCTCAATCATCATTTTCTTCTTCTCCTTTGGTAGTACAACTCCTCGGTGTTAAGCAATTTTGGTGGGGACTAAAATGATGCCTGATCTTTCTAGTGTTGATCATCTTTTTGTCATCTTAAAGATTTGGACAAAAGCAAAAGATATACACCTGATGATTCATCGTTTTTTGCTGTCAGTGACCACACAGCTTCATTTGCTTTTAAGCTCATTCATTAATTCACCCTTTGCCATCCCAGGGTCAACTGAAATTTCCAGAACCATCCATTGTAAATGGCCACCATTCACAGAGGTTTTGCTATTACTATATCTCCACAATGATATTATGGCCTGCTACAAGAGAAGTCCTTCTAAATAAAGGACAGTCCAAACCATGTCACTCACCTCCTCAAAGCCTTCAATGGCTCCCCATCATCAGTCCCTCAAAAAAGTCAAACTCCTCAGAGCATCTTCAGATGGTAGCATTTGAAGCCTCCATCTCCCCAATGTTCCTTTATAATATTACCTCCCACTGTTTTCCTAGATATATCCATATGTGGGTATTAAACATTCTCTAAACTCTGTGAATCCTCTGTGAGAAAAGAACATGTTATTTATCTTTGTCTCTCTAGAGCTTTATTAATATCTAATGGATAAATGGAAGGAAAGGAAGGAGGAAGGAAAACAGGGAGGAGAGGAAGGAAGGAAAAAAAAATCTAGGTATTGTTGTGACAAAGTTCTGAAGTTATGGTCAGATAGGTGAAATTCAGAAGTGATCATGTGTTCTGACTGGTCTGGTGGCCATAAGAGTGGTTCTAGACAGAGATAAGATGTCCTCAGTAGTGGACAAGAAAGACTCAAGAAGGTGGGGATTCTGACCAGGCAGACAGAAGTAAAGGACAGAGGTAAGATCAGTGATAGCTGCAAAGAGTCTTCATTGTGTCTGAACTCAAGAAATAGACAATCTGAATAGACTTATAACAACAAAGAGATAGAATTAGTCATTTAAAATTTTCTCACAAAGAAAAGCCCAAGCCCAATGGCTTCACTTGTGATTTCCATGAAACATTTAAGAAAGAATATAAATTCTTTCCAAACTTTTCCAGAAAAACAGAAAAGAAGGCAAAACTTCCCAATTCATGCTATGAGGCCAATATTACCCTGATGCAAAAACCAAAGTCATTCCCAAAAGGAACACTAAGAGCAATCTCTCTCATGAATGTAAATGTAAAAATGTTAACAAAACACTAGCAAAGAATCCAGAAACATATAAAAAGGATTATACAGTAGGACCATGAGAGTTTTTTCCCAGGAGTGCAAGGTTGGTTCAACAATTGACTTAATATACCATATCAATACTAAAAGACAAAAACTATATGGTCATCTCAGTTGTCAAAGAAAAAGTATTTGATAAAATATAACACCCTTTCATTAAAAAAGTAGGAATAGCAAACTACCAATTAAAGGGAATATCCTAAAGCTAACAAAAGGCATCCATGAAAAACCCACAACTAAAATCACAGCTAATGTTGAAAGACTGAGTGCTTTCCAATAAGACCAGGAACAAAGCCACTATTATTCAACATTATACTGGAGGTTCTATCCAGAGCAATTAGGAAAGAAAAATAAATAAAATTATCCAGATTGTAACTAAAGAAGTAAAACTATGTCTATTTGCAGATGACATCCTAAGAGATTCACTAAAAAAACTAATAAATGAGTTCAGCAAGAGTCCATGATAAGAGATCAGTATAGAAAAAGCAATTGTCTTCCCATACAATAGCAATGAACAATTCCAAAATGAAATTAAGAAAACAATTCCATTAATAAAAGCATTAAAATAACATGCTTAGGATTAAATTTAACAAATGAGCAAAATTTTCAATCTGAAAAGCAAAAAATATTGTGACAGAAATTTAAAAATATCTAGATAATGAAAAGGTATTCCATGTTAATGGATCAGAATGCCATTTTTTTTAAATGTCAATATTTCCTAAATTTAACTTCAGATTCAACTAAATCCCTATCAAAATCCAAGTGGACTTTTTGCAGAAATAGACAAGCTGGTCCTAAAATCTATATGGAAATTCAAGGGACCCAGAAGAGCCAAACCAATTTTTATAAAAGTTGAACAAAGTTGGAGGACACACACTTCCCAATTTCAAATTTTACTGTAAAGCTACAGTAATCAGGACATTGTGGTACTGGAATAGGATTAACATATAAATCTATGGAACAGAATTAAGAGTCCTGAAAAAAATCTTATATTTATGGTTAAGTGATTTTGACAAGAGTACCAAGATACATCAATGAGGTAAGAATATTCTTTTAAACAAATGGTTCTTGCACAACTGGATTTCCCCCAAAGGATTGTAATGATCCCCTCCCTTACACCATTCATAAAATCCATGTAAAATGATTTATGAACCTAAATATAAGAGATAAAACCATAAAACACTTAGAAGGAAGCAGGAATAAATCCCTGTAACCTTTGGTTAGGGAAAGCCTTCTTAATTATGACTCCAAATTGTGAGCAACAAAAGGGAAAATAAATTGGATTTTGTCCTGGTTTGTTTTCTCTGGATCCCAGAAAATTATGTTCTTAAACAAACCCATTCCTGTGCATAGAAGCCTATTGTGTTTGGAGACCTTTGGTTAAATTCATTTAAGAGATTGCATTAGACTCAGTTAAAGAACCTTAGTTTGCCAAAGGCTGCCACTGCAAAGTACCAGAAATGGGTTGCCTTTTACAATGGGAAATTTGTTTGCGGAAAAACTTAAAATTCTGAGGCTATGAAATGTCCAAGTCAAGGCACCATCAGAGATGCTTTCTCACCAAATTCAGCTGCTCTTGATCCTAGGATCCTGCTACATGACGGTGGCTGCTGATCTCTGCCTTCCCCTCCAGAATCTACTGTCTCCTTGAGCTCAGCTGTGGACAACCAGGAATAGGACTTGTTTTTTTCCAGGCCTCCACACTCAGTCTTGGCTGCTCTGTTTTCTTCCCAAGTTCAGCTGTGAGCTTTCAGGCATATAGCCCATCTCTCCCTGCACCTCATCTCCTTGAGCTTCTCAGGCTTCTGTTTTCCTGCAATCCTTTCTCTCACATGGCAGGATCAGTATAATATGGTGACTCTCTTTTCCTGTGTGTGTCTGTCTCTCTCTGTGTCTCTATTCATACCAGACCCAGCAAGATAACAGAGACTCAACCTGAGTCACTCCTCACTGAGTCCAGTCAAAAGGGTCTCACAGCCACAGGAATGGATTAGTTCAAAACCATAATCTTTTACTTGTTTGGGATTCATAAAAGAACTTCAAATTGTCACACTCCATCCTCTGAATCCCAAAAAGATATGTTCCTTCCATATGCAAAATACTTTCATTACATCCCAATATTTTAAAAACCATAAATCATTTGAGTAACAATGTTAAGTATAAAATTTCATATAAATCATCTGCTGATACCTTGATTTGGACATTTTATGGCCTCAGAACTGTAAGATCTTTCCCTAATAAAATTCCCATTATAAATGCCAACATATTTCTGGTACTTTGCATTGGCAACTTTGTGAAAAACTAAGACAGACTTCATCAAAATTTAAAATTTTTGTGTAAATGATACCATCAAGAAAGTGAAAAGACAATACTCAGAATGTTAGAAAATATTGGTAAATTCTATATTTGATACAGGACTTATATCCAAAACATATAAAGAATATTTACAACTCAGTAATAAAAACAAAAACAAACACAATTTTAAAAAGACTCGGGTTTTGAAGAGATATTTCTCTAAAGAAAACATACAAATAGCTAATAAGCACATGAAAAGATATTTAACACCATTAGCCATTGCAGGAATCCATCCTGCAAAGCCTTTCAGGGGTCTGTCCAGCAAAGCCCATGATGGCACAGTGAAATTAATCCAAACAAGGAGGTTGAGAGACGTGAGGGGGAGAACAGCTGAAGAAGCTGTGCTCTCGAGCTGATCCCCAACATGCTTTTTATTCAGGATTTTTTTACAGTCAAATCAGCAAGCAGGTGCAGGGGAGCAGGTGGGTATGGGGGTTGTAAATCACATCATAAGAATTCCAGACTGACAATGGGGAAGCAAGATTACAAAAACATTTAGTGATATACATAGGAGATAGGGAAGGAGATAAGGGAGATAAGATAAGCAGGAAAGTTCCTGTTTATGGCAGGAAACTATAGTGATGAATTCTCTGTGTGGGCAGGGAAATAGGCCTCCAAGGTATTTCTTAGATGTAAAGATCAGAGGGTTCCCACATCTCCCCTTTTCTGTTTAAATAAGAAGAAAAAGAAGGGGGAAAAATTATCCTGACACAGTACTTTAAAAAACTGCACTTATCCCGATAGTTCAAGGTAATAAAATGGGAAACAACCTTTGATAGTAATAGTAAGGCCAAAAAAGGAGAAGATAAAATAAAAATAAAAACAACAACAACAACAAATAGCAAGGCCAGGTCACTGTCTGCTATCTGGGTTCAGAACTGAGCTGTGTGTGGGAAACAAAATAACCATGGTGGCAGGATACCTCCCTTGGAAAGGGTGAGGGTCAGTCTCCTACTTCTGTAGGCCCTCTAATTCTTTCCTGGTAGCCCCTCTGTGACTGTACCTGTCTTAGGTTGTTCCTTCCCTGAGGAATCTTACCTGTCTCTGGCTACCAGCCATTCAAGGCCAAGCAGGGTGAAGTGTTCTTCAACAGTTTATGCCTCCATGGGCTCCCCACCCAGCACCAGCCTTGGAACTTCCTTGCCCATAAGTGGGGCCCCAGCTCTGATTACTGGTTTTGGGGAACAGGTTTCTATTGCACAGAGGGCCCAGCATTGGGCAGGAGACAGACAGTTCGATGCCAGCTCTTAGAAGGCCTACTCAACCTAGGGATGCCAGGCTCATGGCACATGGCAACCCTAGGAGTGCGACGTGTTCAGGACACCTCCAAGTTATGATAGGAACAATGGGAAGGGGGGAACCAGAAAGAAAAACTGTGTGGAGGAAGAAAAAGAGGTCACAGCATCAGACAAATAGTTGGGCAGGTGAGAAGGAAGGAAAGGAGACCTTGGGATGAAAAATTAATTCAAAGGTGTTTTAACCAAAGGGCCCATATGTATCCCTCCTCCTTTTGTTTCTTTGTTCTTGATTTCCAGATGTGGGAGGTGAGAGAGATGAATCAACATCCAGGGCAATGATCTTCTGTTCAGTGTGATGAGCTCAAGAAAGGGCCTGGCAGATTAACCTAAGAATTGATAATAAAACAAGAAGCATGATTATTCCAATGAGAGGTCTTATCCACATTTGTATGTTTAGGCCATGAAAACAATTTGAGGGATTTAACCACTGAAAATTATTATTAAGTGTTTGAAGCACCTTTTGCTGAGCAAGAAGTTGTATTTGAGATAGTTGATGTTCCAGGCATTGCTGGAGATCCAGTACTTCTCCCTGTAAATAGGAGGAGAAGGCTCCTTGCAGGTGAGTTTTAACTTGTTCCCAAGAAAGTTGGGAGCTATTCCAAGGCAAAGGGGTGATACAAATTTTAACATGTTCCCAGTCGCACTGAAAATGTTGTCGGGTAAGCAGAGCTTGTTGTTTTTCACCTATCCAAAGGATAGATGATTCTAAAGCATCAAGTTTGGTAAGAATATTATTATCAATATGAGTTTGTGTTAAAAGCTCATCAGTGAGATTGGTCATAATTTCATTAACAGCATGAGCAGTGTGAACAGATTCTGTTAAGGTGACTGCTGCAGTGGTGGCAGTGGCAGCTATGATAATGACTGAAATAATGAAAGTAATAAGTGTACCAATGAATATTTTAGGCTTAATTGTTTAAGATTTCCCCAAGTTACTCCCTGAGTTTGGATAATGTTATGACATGGTTGTGTCTGGGAGTTCCTTTGTTCCTCCATTGTTATCTTCTCCATCTGTGGTATTGGGTTGAACAGGGGATCTTTCCAGCTCATGGTATATCGGCAGTCACCAGGGGCCTGTTGGAGTAAGCACACAAGCATACCCTGTCCCTCATGTTATAAGGTTACAGGGTCCTTTCCATGATCTATTCCCTAAAATTTCCATGTACAGAATTTTAGCTTGTATTTGATGACTCTCCTGATGAGGGGAGAATTGTTTTTCAGCTGTTGAGAGTCTGTTTTTATTACAATTTTTAAAATTTAAAGTATATAGTGCTAGGTATATTGAGCATTTTTTGTGGCAGGAATTTTTATTGATATCTAGTTAGTGAACTTTTGTTAATAATTGAAATAATATAAAATAAGTGAAGGATTGTTTATAAACAGGTGTCTAACTGTTATATTTCAATCTTTTACAATATGTATACACACATTCACATTCTTACTAAGCTGGGGACACACTGATATACTTGGCTTCTTTTGGGCTAGAGTCCTGGATAGACACAAGATAAATGCTAATATGTATATTTAGTTTAATAAGTTTATACTGATAATTAGAGTGAGAAAGAAGAATAATATAATAAATTAAAAGGTTAAATTAATATTGAACAGAGTTATAGAATGAGAGATAAATAGAGCAGTTTTACATATAAACTCACCAACATCTAACTTTTGGCTGGGAAATTTTGAATTAGTAGCTGGTACTAGAGCTTTGATTGAAAACACTTGTGTAGAGCACTTTTTCTTAGGGTGGGGCTTTAATTGGTCTGAATAGGAACTAACTTTTTTACTGTGTTCAGGATTAATGAACTTGATATTATAGATGCTAACTTGTGAGCACTGTGTTAATTCCTGAGGAGGTGGCTAGCCTCTTCAGGAAGGAACACAACACTCTTTAGGCTGTACATTCCAAGACTTATGCATCAGTCCCCAAGCAAGTAGCCAACCTTCTCATGAACACAACACTCTTTGGAATGAACTTTACCTGTTTTTATTTGTTACAAAACATCCCTGATGTGCTTACTGTTTTAATTCTCATTATTTCTCTGAAAATATGAAACGTATTGACAAGCAAGGCATTGGTTTGCGATTAACAAAGTTTTTTGCTTGATGTTTTATTTTTAGGTGTGAAAAATACCTACTAAATTCTTTTCCTAATACATTTGGTTTTAGGATTGTTTAAACTCAAAAGAAGAGATTTACATGTACATTCAATAATATACATTTATGTGTAACTTACAAGTTATTAAATTATGTAAGTACATAATGTATGTTTTGATTAGTATTTAAGCATTTTATATAGTTCATAATTATAGTAGATTATATAACAACAAATAATAATAAGACTTTTAACTAGCAGACATCCAATGAATAAACTTTTATTTCTTATGGGTTTAAAGTTTCTAACCAGTGAGGTTATACAGACTAGTAGCATGATCAAAATGATTTCATTTTTTCTATTTTGTATAGCTTGAGACAAATTATTTTATTATTTGGGCTGTGGGACAGCACATTAACTTGTAATCTTAACACTCGCATTGGGTTTTTTGTTAGCATTTTAATTGGAACTGGGGCTGTGACTCACAGTGTTGAATTTAAACTTATTTTATAGTTGGCTTTTTTATAGGCAGGGGAATGCAGGCTGGTTTGACTCATTTAAAGAGATACTAAAGAAAGCCTTAGCAAGTTTCAAAACAAAGTGATAGTGAAATAACTGGATATTAATTTTTTGCTGCAAACTAGCAATATTTTGGACTTTTGCACATAACAGTGGTGTTATTTTAATTTACCATAATTTACTGTTATGCACTACCCCTGATAGCCCCTAATGGCTGCTCTCTTTCTGCAGCTATAGAGCTGCTTCTTTAGCAGAGGTGTCATAAATCAGATGAAAATGAGTTAAGGCATCCACCTCTTGATTTTTAGGTGGAGAGGTTATTTTTGTGACATATAAAATTTTTAGGAATTTTGTATACCCTTTGAGTATTTATATGAAATTTTCATTCATATAACTTTAATTAACAGAGGGTTAAAGAATACCTTTTAATTTTAGAACAATTTCAGATACTTTCCATTTAGACTATAGAATATCAAATAAACTCAACCATTTTATTACTTTACTTTTTTCAAGGTGAAAGAACAAATCTTTTACAATAGTTTGAAATATAAAGCTACTTTTTAGGATTTGACTTTGAGAAAGCAGGTTCGAACATTTGATTATTTTAAAAGTGGTAAGACTTGTTTCTCTAAGGAAATAATAAAGTTAAAGTATAAGAAGCTATTTTGATAAGACAGACTTTTTTTGGTATACTGATTACGCAGGAGAAAAATTCTTTATAAACCTTTATTAAAACAGACCAATGATTTAAGAAACTTTGAGAAAGGACAAAGTTTTAATTTTGTATCAGAATATCATTTGATACTAAAGCCTTCAAAGCTTTATAGATAAACCTATCAAGTCTTACTTAACTCTGACCACAAAAATTCCTTTTCCATGCACCTTCTGCACTTCCTGTATTCATTCAAGTTTTCTCCCACATTTTGCTCTTTCTTAATAACCCGTCATTTTATCTTAGGGCAAAATTACTTTCCTTTTCCTTAATAATAAAAACACATTCTATATACCTTCTATACATAAGTTATCAAAATGATTTTGGAAACTGTTCTCAAACAAACCTTTTATAGCATGTAATTGCCATCAACACTGTAGATGTTTGGCAATTTGATGTAATTATGAATTCCAAAAATATAATTGGACCATGTTTGTAAACTGATCTGTTAACCTGAGCATGATTAAGTTATGATTAGGGCATTGACTGGGTCATGTCAGTAGGGCATTGAGCCCTACCCCTTGGTGGGTGGGGGAAGAAAATATAAAAGGCATCACAAAGAAGAGAGTTGCAGCAGTTTTTGAGAAGCAGTTTTGATGTTGGAGTTTTGATGTTGGAGAGAAGGCCCCAGGAGAAGAGAAGTGAACTGTTCACCTGATCATCTACAGCTGACCTTGTGGAGGAACCAGAGGAGCTAAGCCCAGAGAGAAACACAACCCTGGGAAGAGAGGATCCCAAGAAGCCTGAACCCTGGCAAACATCAGCAGCTGTCTTGCTCCAACATGTGGCAATGGACTTTGGTGAGAGAAGAAACTTAAACTTTGTTGCCTGGTATCTGTGGACTTCTACCCCAAATAAATACTTTTTATAAAGACCAACCCATTTTTGGTATTTCACATTGGCATCCCTTTGACTAATATAAACAATAAACAAATTTGTCAAAGTAATGATTCAATTTGGTTATAACTATTTTTATTATTTTAAATTATGATCCATATTTATTTATTAATGTAAGTGCTTATTTAATTTTTGGCCATTTGAATAGAGCTCTTTTAATAATTTTCATTTATCAATTTAATATTACCATCCAGAGGTATCAAAATATACACTGACACTGAACAGACAAACATAAAATGAGTGACAATACATCAATAGAAACATACATTTTTTATTTTACTGCTTTTGAGAATTTTTTTTTGAAACTGTGCTGCCAAGATTTCCTTCTCTTCCAGCAGTTGAATTTTATTAGCCCCCACCAGTCCACAGCCACATTATCATATAGGCAGTAAGGGGTTTACAGAGCAGCTGCTGGAATGTTTTCCTTATCTTTGTTAACCTTTGGGCCAAATGTTTTCTTACAAGCATGATCTCATTGATAAGGGCTTTATTCAGCACTTTTACCTGTTGAGTGGAGCCTTTTTGATATTCTAGTTGCCAAACACTAATCTGTGGCAACAATAGTTTTTACAAGAACTTTCCTATTCCAGGGGCACATTTGATAGCCATTAGCAATGGAGTCTAAAATGCCCTTAGTAAAGGAACTGTGAAGTACATTTTCATTAATACTTTTCCTCAGCTCTTTATAAACTGTATAGGGAAATTATTCTTGCTGTGGCTGTCCATTTTGGAGAGCCACCAGGGAAGTGTGGCATTCTCCAGCCTCTACAGCTTCTTTTAAACATTTTTTCATAGCAAGGTGAGGTGTCTGAGTTTCAAAGAAGACTGATGGTGGAGGAAGAGGATGTGGGAGTAAAGTTTCTTCTTAGGAACTGTGGATTTATCAAGAGGAACTGGGGAAGGAGGTGGAGGGGGAGGAGGAATTGGAGCTTCATCTTTGTCTAACGCTATAGGACTTTTGGGTGAGGACTCCTCTGAAGAAGCAGTAGGTTGGGAAGTGCTGTAAAGCAGACATAAAGCTGTTTTTACTAGGCTCCAGGTTATAAGAGCAGAGGCAGGAATTTTTCTCTCCCTGTTCATATTTTCTTTTTAGATTTTATCTTACCTGCTTCCAAAATTCTAAGTCTAACATTCCTCTGTCAGGAAACCATGGGCAGAAATTTTGGACTAACTTTAATAAAGTAAATAGTTGGGTTTCTTTTACTGTACAGTTAGCTGCCTTTAGTAATTACTGAATAATTTTAACAAAAACCTTTTGCTCTTTTGAGAGTCCTGAACCCATGATGAAATAGAAAATGCCTCTGATTGAATTCTTGACATATAGGCACATATCCTGAATGGACTTTGCTGTTCCCTTACCTTGGGATGGTGAGTTATTTGGATAAATTTCATCCCTTTGATGTGCCAATTGTGCCACTGGTCTGAATCACATTGAGGTCACCACATGCAGGAATCTGTCCTGCAAAGTCTTGCAGGGGTCTGTCCAGCAGAGCCCATGATGGTGCAATGAAATTACTCTGAACACAGAGGTTGAGAGAGGTCAGGGGGAGAGCAGCTGAAGAAACTCTTCTCTCAAGCTGATCCCCAGATGCTTTTTATTCCGGATTTTTTACTGTCAAAATCAGAGTGTAGGGAAGTGGCTGTGGCTCAATTGGCTGGGCTCCCATTTACCATATGGGAACCCCTGGGTTCAATTCCTGGGGCCTCCTGATGAAGGCAAGTTGGCCAACATGGCACGGTGAGCTGACACAACAAAGGGAAACAAGAAGAAACAGAAAAACACACAGCAAATGGACACAGAGAGCACAAGCAGCAAGTGGGGGGATAAATAAGTTTTTAAAAAATCTTTAAAAAAGGTCAGGGTGCAGATGCAGGGCAGCAGGCAGGTATGGGGGTCATAAATCACATCATAAGAATTCCAGGTTGATAATGGGGAAGCAAGATTACAGAAACATTTAGTGATATACATAGGAGATAAGGTGGGAGATAATGGAGATAAGATAAGCAGGAAAGTTCCTGTTTATGGCAGGAACCTATAGTGGTGAATTCTCTGTGTGGGCAGAAAAACAGACCTCCAAGCTAATTCTTAGATGTAAAGATCAGAGGGTTCCCACAAACTACCAGATAAGAATCTACCAGACTAAAACTGAATGATGAGGTCAATGTAATAATAATAATTTTGGGATTATTTATATCATAATTTACCTTTATTAGTAGAATTAAATTAGAATTGACATAAACATGTCTTTGAGGATTCAAGGCATTTATATTTCAAATTAGACTGGCTGCTATTAAAACACAGAAAACTACAAGTGTTGGAGAGTATATGGAGGAATTGGAACACTGATCCACTGCTAGTGGGAGTGGAGAAGGTTGAAGCCACAGTGGAGGATGATTTGGCATTTCTTCAGGAAGCTAATTATAGAACTGCCATAGGATCCAGCAAACCCAGTACTTGGAATACACCATAAGTATTGAGAGCAGGGACAAGATTTGATATATACCTCAAAATATTCATCATAGCAGTAGTCACCATTTTCAAAAGTTGGAAGAAACCTAAATGTCCATCAATGGATAAATGGATAAAGAAAATATAGTATATGCATATGGAATATTACTCAGGTGTAAGAATTACTGAAGTACTGACACATGTAACAACATGGATGAATCTTGAAGACCTTATGATGAGTGACAAAGCAGTCACTAAAGGAAAATTCTGCATGATCTCACTGATATGAATTAAGGAATTTGAGGACACTCACAGAAGGAGAGCCTGGAAGATATGTTACCAGGAAGTATAAATGGAGTAGAGAATGGAAAAGCTGACAATCAAACTAAGCAGAATCTGTGACAAGTTGAATGGGGGAAGTTTGGAGGTGGACTGGCGTGATGGTGGTGCAGCAATGATAATAGGGTCAATGACGCTGGAGTGTGAGTGTGAGTGGGGTCAGGGGTGGTTTAGGCTCTCCATAGAGCACGGAGGAGAGCTGGAGGAAAGAACAGGTGAACTCTGGGGAGATTTAGGACTTTGGTTGACAATAAAATTCTGGGAGTGGTCTTCTGGCAACTGTGACATGGGAGGGTCACAAGTGGAGGATGTCAGTGATAGAGATATATGTGGGGATGGTGTACCTGGGGCAGGTTTCTATGAAATATGAATGTGTTCATGTGGTCATAGGGTGCAACCTCAGTGAGTGGAGACCAACACAATAACCAATAAAATATTAACTTCCCATTCTGGGGAGTCCAGCTACATTCTCTAATAGAATGACAAAAATTTCTAGATTTACATAGGCAATGCCTAATAAAATAAAAGAAAATAGATCAATATGCCAACCCTTGATATTAATGATTATACATATGTATGCTATTCTTGTGAAAGTGAAACTTAGCCTAGTAATATCTATTGCCTAAGCCTTATTTCCTGAAAACCACCTTGTTACTCAAATGTGGCTTCTCTCTAAACCAAACTCAGCAAATACACTCACTACATCCTAAGCCTTCCTGGCAATGAGGGGATATTAACAAGCACCAACTGGTGATACATTTGGAAAATGACCTTGACCAAAAAGAGAAAAAAATAAATGCAAAAGAGATTTTATGGCTAAGAGACTTCAAACTGAGGGATGAAGTCATTCCAGAGGTTTTACTTATGCTTGCCTCAAGCAGATCTCACTAAGTGCCACAGTAAACAAAGCCTCAAAAAGGGCTGCTCCCAAGGGCTCTAGGGACATCTGGACAGAATAGAGCAAAGCACAAAACCCCATGAAATCAGGACCCCACCAGTGGCCCTACCTTGGAATATGTGATAACTTATTTCTTCAATGTAACAGAGTTAGTCTCATTTATACTGTCCCTACACATATTTCTTCTACCCTTTTAATTCTATCTTATAATAAGCATTTTACCCATTAAATGCATGTCCCAGAGACTTCAATCTTCAGTCTGTTCATATGTCAGTTGATCCCTGAATCTCAGCAGAGTTGCAGCCAACACCTACACTCCAGTTCATTGGACTCACCTAGGACAAATATCAAAATGATGATGATGGACAATGCCAATACCATCCAAAAAAGAGCATCTAAAGCTGCAAGTAAACCAGTTCCTTCCATCTGTGCCATAAGAGCCAAGCCCCTTCTTAATTTGAAACATAATGGACAGCTCCATTAAAATTGAGGAATGAACAAATCTAAGGGGGAATATAATCATGAACCAAAGTAAACTTATTAATATTGTAGTAATGGAAGAACTTGTAGCATTGATGCAAATATAGTGGTTACCAGGGTTCTGAATGTAGGGAGTGGGAAGAATAGCTGGGACATAAGGCATTTTTAGGGCATTGGAATTTTTTGCATGATATTGCACTAAAGGATACAGGTCATTATACATTTTGTCAAAACCTATACAAATGTACGGTGCAAAGTATCAACTGTACTACAAACTATAGATAAGGTTTAATAGAAATGCTTCATTATTTCTTCCTCAATTGTAACAAATGTACCACACTGATGCAAGATGTTATTAAGAGGGGAAAATGTGAAAGGAGGAGGGGGTGGAGTATATGGGAATTCCCTATATTTTTTATGTAAAATTTCTGGATTATTAATTAATTAATTAAATGACTGAATGGAGAGAGGTGCAAAATGGTCATTGAGAAGGACACCCCAAGAGTCAGTTTTTTCTACAACGCAGTTAATAATCAGCCAGAGCAATCTAAATCACCTGATTGGGGTGCCCAGTGACCAGAAGAGCATCCTGGGACACCCATAGAAGAATGGAAATTGAGACTGCCCATCTGCACTGAAGAGTCATGTAAAAAGCACTCCACACCATAGAGGATGGTGCCAAGCCAATACTGGCAGTCCAAGACACCTTGGGTGCTATTCCCTGGTGGGAGTGGGCAGCTCCATTTCTAAAAAATGGTGGAAGAAATGGTCAGGCACCAATTTCAGATAATGATTAGTCATTTCAGCTGCATAAAAGTTTATCAAAGAACAGCTAAAATTTGAAGCTGTCGAAGTTAGGAAGAGGCTGGTAGCCTCCATTTTAACTCCACACATGGCATGATGAGAAGAGGGGCTAATTGAAAATCACAGTAATAGTAAGAAATAATTTCTTTCAGCCAGGTCAGATTGCTTCTCTGGCCTGGGCTCCAGCCCTGCTTTGGCAGGGATGATGCTGGGGGAACTGCACCAGCCTCTCTAGAAAATACAGCCACAGTGTATGGAGTACACTGTTGGACACATCTTGGCTCCATCTCTGCACCTGACAGAACAGGAAGAGGCACAGTGTTCCCTCAGTCTCTCTGGGCAACTGCAGCCACTTTTGGACTGCACAGAGTAAACTGTTGGGCACATCTGTGGCTCCATCCCTGCCCTGGACAGGGAGAAGGAGAGGTGGTACTCTCTCAGCCTCTCCATGCAACTGCAGTCACTTTTGACCTGTGTTTACAATAGTTTTGTGCACACCTGTAGTTACATCCCTGCCCCTGGTAGGGGAGGAGGAGCCCTGTGCTTTCTCACTCTATCTGGGCAACTGTGGTCAGTTTTGACCTGCATGACTTAATTTACTACCCACACATTTGCACCATGCCCAACCCAGGCAAGAGAAGAAGGGGCATGGATATTCATTAGTCTCTCTGGACAACTACAGATTGTCTTGGCCTGTAGGTCTTGGATTACTCAGAGGTTATGTTTATGCACATCTAAGGCAGATCTCACTAACTGCCACAGTGAACAATGTCCCTAAAGGGCTGTTCCTGAGGGCTATAGAGATAATCTGGATACTATAAGCAAGGTAAAAAAAAAACCTCATGAAATCAACACCTCATGGGGGGGAGTTTACCTTGGAATATATGAAAATCTATTTCCCGAATGTAACAAAGTCAATCTCATTTATAAATTCCCTACACATCATTCTTCTACCCTTTGTATTTAAACATATAATTACCACTATACTCATTAAATATACATCCCAGAGACATAAATATTTGATCTGTTCATATGCTGGTTGAGACCTGAATCCCAGAAGAGTTGCAGGGAACACCTACTCTCCATTTCATTGGACTCACCCAGGACAACTAACAAAATGATGATGGACAATCCCTATCACAAAATCAAAGAGTATCTATAATTTAAAGCAAAACACTTTCTCTATCTTCCCTATAAGATCTAAGACCCCTCTCAAATTGAATTTGGACAGGCATCACCATTCCAGGATTGAGGAATGAACAGACATAAGGGGAAATACAACCATGGACCAAGCAGACTTATTTTTATTGTAGAAACAGGAGAACATGTAACATTGATAAAAAACATAGAGGGCATCAGGGGTTCTGAGAAGAGTTGGAAACAAGAATAGGTGGAAGAGAGGGCATTTTAAGGCATTGGAATTGTTCTGCATTATATTGTAATGACAGATACAAGCCAATATACATTTTGTACAGTATAAATTGTAAGCAAAAATGTAAACTATAGATCTTGCTTAGTAGCAATAATTCAATATTTGTTCATCCATTGTAACAAATGTAACAAATAATATCAGAAGTTATTAATAGGGGAAAGTGTGAGGGGGTATATGGGAATCTCTTGTCCTTTTTTTTTTTTTTTTT
>JAQZBX010043220.1:5126-21861 GCA_029593785.1 Cabassous unicinctus | reverse complement strand
AAAAAAAAAAAAAAAACATGAAAAATGTTCAACATCACTAGCAATTAAGGAATTACAAATCAAAACTACAATGAGATATATTTTCACACCATTTAGAATAGCCACTATTAAAAAGTACAAAAACTACAAGTTTTGGAGAGAATGTGGAGAGATAAGAAAAATTATTCACTGTTGGTAGAAATGTAGAATGGTACAGTCACTATGAAGGATTGTTTTGCAGTTCCTAAGGAAGATGAAGATATACTTCCCATGTGAATGGGCAATACCATTACTAGGTATATACCCAGAAGAACTGAAAGTGGTGACACAAACAGACATCTGTACACTGGTGTTCATAGTGGCATTATTCACAATTACCAAACAATGGAAACAACCCAGTTGTCTGTCAACTGATGAATGGATAAACTGTGGTGTCTAAATGCAATGGAATATTATGCAGCTATAAGACAAAATGAAGTCATGAAGCATTTGGCAACATGGATGAATTTAGAGGATATTCTGTTGAGTGAAGCAAGCCAGACACAAAACAACAAATATTGTATGATAGTGTTAAATATATTGTGCAAACTCATGGAGTTAACAATTAGAATATAGGTAAACAGAAAATAGAATAAGGGTAAAAAATTGAAAACTGATGGTTAATCTAAAGAATTGGTGAAAGGCTGTTTGTAAATCTTTGGAAATGCATAGAAATGGTGAAAGCACATCATAGTGTTTGTAACTAGCAGACCTATTAAATGGATATGACAGTGGTTGAAAGAGAAAGTCTAAGGACATGCATATTATTAAAAGGAAACTGAAAAATGACATGGTGTAGCAGTTTGATATTGCTTATGAATTCCAAAAAGAGATATCGGATTTTGTTTGAAACCTGGTCTGTTCCTCTGGGCATATTAGATTTCAGAGGTTTCACTTTTGCTTGATTAAATTGTGATTAGGCATTTGGGCCATATCAGTAGGACGTTCAGTCCCTGCCCCTTTGGTGGGTGGGAACTCAGAGAGAAAACCACATGGCAGAGGAGGGAGGTTGGAGTTTTAATGCTGGAGACCCAGGAAGTAAATACACAGAGAAGCAGTTAAGTGAGGAAAGAGAGAAGGCTCCATTAGACACAGCAGTGGCCCCAGGAAGAGAGACAAGCCAAACACCTGATAGTTTACATCTGGCCTTGTGAAGAAAGCAGAGCTAAGCCTGGGGAGGAATGAGCCCAGGGAGATAGATGAGACTTATCCTAGCCTACAGCTGATATTGGAAGAAACTGGGACCACAGAGCCTTAAGAGGAAGAGAAAGATTGAACTTTTGCAGATGTTGGCAGCCATCTTGCTCCAACACATGGCAACAGACTCTGGTGAGGGTAGAGAATTATGCTTTATGGCCTGTAACTGTAAGCTTGTACCTCAAATAAATGCCCTGTATAAAGCCAACAGATTTCTGATACTTTGCATCAACACTCTTTTGGCTGACTAATACAGAATTTGACACAAGAGAGTCGGGAAGTGCTTTTGCAATTACCAAAATGTTGGAATGGTTTTTTTAAATGGGTAAGGGGAATTTTTTTGGAGGAATTTTGAGATGTTTAATAGAAAATGCATACAGTGCTTTGAAGAGACTTTTTTGTGATACCTTAGAAGTTAATGATGAAACTATTATTGGAAACTGGAGGAAAGGTGATCCATGTTTTAAAGTTGTAAAGAACTTAGCAAGATTGACTCCTGATGCTTTATGGAAGGCAGCATTTGGAAATGATGGGCCTGGGCATTTACCTGAAGAACTTTCCACACAACTTGGAGAATGTGGCTTGACTTCTCCTTGAAGCTTATAGCAAAATGCTATATGAGAGAGATAACCAGAGGACTGAATTGTTGAGCACAAAGAAACCAGAAACCAATGCTGGAAATTCCAAGCCTCTGGAAATCAAACCCCTAGACAATAGTGCCCCATTTGAGGACCTAACTAAACTTGGAATTTCTAAATCATGTTCGAAAATGCAGTTATCTAGGAAAGACTTGTGGAAAGTCTTATTGTCTTATGGCTTGGATGCCTTCTTCCTGCATTCTAAACCAACAAACTTTTTGAGAGAACTGTAGGAACAAAATCACTGTCAGCCTGCATTAAAAGTTACATGGAAGGAAGAGATTGAAAGGGAAATAGCGTAAAGAGGAAAACCATGGAAGCTGATATTTGGAAATAAGACATCTCCTTGGACCAAGAGAGGAACCCCACCCAAGTGTACAGAGAGGATAAATTTGCCTGGGCAATTGAAGAAAGTGGATGTTTCTGCCCATTGTTCAGGGATGTTTTGCTGCCCCAGGGCACAGAGATGTGGAGTGCATTCCCCAAGGATGAGGGAGGTTAAGGTCGACACCCCATAGGTCTGAGAAGGGTGTGCCTGTATCCCATGGATTAGGGAAGGCTAGGTCACCAACTTTTTCTCTAAGTAGTTTGAGCCTATATGCCAAACTTTGGGAGGATGTTCTCTTCACTTCACTGTACTAGGGGACTTAAGACTTTGCCCTGGAGTTCAAGGAATATGTGGCTATCACCACAAGGTACTTGGAGGGTGAGGTCTGGAGCTTTGTTGTCACCCAGATGCTTGATGAGGTTGGAACCAAGAAAATGGCCATTGGTCAAGCCTGTGGAAAGGGTGGGTCCTCATGAGGCCCCAGGGAGAAGAAACCATCATCTTGAGAATAACTCAAGTGGAAGGATACAAGATTAATATGCAAAAATCAGTAGTGTTTTAATATACTACTAATGAGCACTCTGAGGAGAAAATCAGAAAATAATTTCATTTATACTAGTGACTAACAGAAGCAAATATTTAAGAACAAACATAACCAAGGACATAAAGGACCTCTACTCAGAAAACTATGAAACATTGATAAAAGAAACTGAGGAAGACTTAAATAAATTGAAGAACATTCCATGTTCATGGACTAGAAAATTAAATATTGTTAAGATTTCAATCCTCCCCAAACTGTTTTACAGATTCAATGCAATTCCAATAAAACTCCCAAAAGATTTTTTTAAGAAATGGAAAAGCCAAATATCAAATTTATTTGGAAGGGTAAAGAGCCCTGAATAACCAAAATGTCTTAAAAAAGAAAATTGAATTTGAAGGACTCTCACTTCCTGACTTTAAAGCATATTGCTTAGCAATATTGGTAAAAATAGCATGGTACTGGCATTAAGATACATAGTTTAAACAATGGAACCCAAGAAAGCAATCAGAAATATAAACTCACATTATGGTGAAGTGATTTTTGGCAAGGCTGTGAAGCCCACCCAGCTAGTCCAGAACAGTCTGTTCAACAAATGAGGCTGGGAGAAATTTCCAAAATAAAGAAAGATGACCCCTATCTCACACTTTCTACAAAAATTAACTCAAAATGGATCAAAGACCTAAATATGAAAGTGATGACCATAAAGCTCTTAGAAGAAAATGTAGAAAAACTTCTTCAAAATCTTGTAGTAGGCAGTATTTTTTTAAATCTTATACACAAAGCATGAGGAATGAAAGAAAAAGATATATGAGACCTCCTCAAAATTAACAACTATTATTCTTCAAAAAACTTTGTCAAGAAAGTAAAAAGGCAGTCTGATCATTTGGGAGAAAATATTTGGAAACTACACATTTGATAAGGGTTTGATATCAATATTATATAAAGAGATTATACAACACAATGATAGAAAGACAAGTAACCCAATTCAAAAAGGGAAAAAGACTTGAATAGACAATCTCCAAAGAGGAAATCCAAATGGCCAGAAAGCACATGAAAAAAATGCTCAACATCACTAGTTATTAGGGAAATGCAAATCATAAATGCAATGAGATACCATTTCACACCTTATAGAATGGCCATTGTTAAAAAATCAGATAACTACATGCGCTGGGAAGGATGTGGTGAAACAGGAAAACTCCTTCACTGTTGGTGGAAGGTAGAATGGTGCAGCCTTTGTGGAAGACAGTTTGGTAGTACCTCAAGAAGCTGAATATAGAAAGCCGTATGATACAGCAATCCCATTACTAGGAATATATACAGAAGAATGGGAAGCAAGGACAGGAATCGACATTTGTACACTGATGTTCATACCAACATTATTCACGATCACTAAAATATGATATAAGTCCAAGCGTCCATCAAACCATGAATGAATAAACAAAATGTGGCATATACCTACAATGGAATACTATTTAATTCTAAGAAGAAATAATATTAGGATGCATATGAAAACATGGATGAAACTAGAGGATATAATGCTGAGTGAAGTAAGCCAGACACAAAAGGACAAATATTGTATGGCCTCACTAATATGAACTAATTATGATGAGTAAGCACATTAAGTACAAGTCTAGAGTATAGGTTTCTAGAAAATAGAATGTGGGTTGAGAATGGGAGCTGATGCTCAATGTATGTAGCATTAATGTGAGGTTAATTGTGAAAGTGTGGAAATGAATAGAGTTGTGAGTAACACATTATAGTGACTATAACTAATACTACTGATTTATAAATGTGTTTGTGGCTGAAAGGGATAGTCTGGACATAAATGTCAATTAAAAGGAAGCTAGAGAATAATTTAGGGAATGTATAATATAGTGATTTTGGTGGTGGATTATTATTGTGGTTAATAGTATAAATGTAAGTGTGCTCTTCATTTACAGAGTGCTAAGAATATGGTGATACATGGGAAAATTACAACTAATGTAGTTTATGGATGATAGTTAACAGTAGCATTGTAATATTTTGCAGCAATGGGAAGAAGTTTTTTTTCAATACTAAGGGACAAAAATAGGGGGTGATACAGGGTTATGTGATTTTTCCTTTTGGAGTAATGAAAACCTTCTAAAATTGACTGAGGAGATGGCAGCACAGTTCTGAAAATGAGAACCACTGAATGTACATCTTTAATGGATTGTACAAAGCATGGGACTTTATAACCCAGGGGATCCAGTGGTGGATGATGGACTGTGGTTAACAGGACAAATGAGAACATTTTCTCATGAATGATAACAAATATATAATACAAATATTTAATACTAATACTAATATTTGGGTGGTTTGGGGGAAAATACACCAAATATAACATATGGGCTATAGTTAGCAGTAATATTGTGATGATGCTCTTTAATAGTTTGAAACAAACGTTTGAGAACAATGCAAGTTGTTGGTGTTGGGGAGATGTATGGGAACCTTGTATGGTGATATGCATGTTTTTTAAATAAATTCATGGATTTTATTATAAACTTATTGCTTATATGTGCTCATGTATGAATGATATACTACAATAAAATTTATTTTCAAAAAAGTTGCTGTGAGCAACACACCAGAAATAGGTTGGCTTTTATAATGGGAATTTATTTTCAAAATAAAGCTAATGCACAACTAATTAAAATCAGTGTAACACACTAGAACTTTCATTCATTGTCATTAGTTATTATTCATTGACCTTTCGACTATATATGTGATACACTTTCCAGTTGTATTGATAAGACATTTCCATTGTAATGATAATAATAAATACCGTGGTTACTATTATTAATGACCTTATCCAATAGCTATAATTTTGGAAAACACTTTGAATGTAGGGAGCATGGATTTCTGGGTAAGGAAATGTGCCCTAATATCAAAAGAATTTATTCATGGTTGATGATGCACTTATATACTAGCTGATATGTCTGTTCATTTTTCTTGTGTCCTGCCACTTTGCTGAACTCATTAACTCAAGTAGCTTTGTAATGAATACTTCAGGATTTTCTCAGTACTGAATCATGTCATCTGCAAACAGTGGGAATTTCACTTCTTCTTTTCCTATTGGGATGCCTGTATTTTTTTTTCTTGTCTAATTGCCCTAGCTAGAACTTCTAGTAAAATACTGAATAAGAAAGGTGACAGTAGGCATGCTTATCTTGTCCCTGATCTTAGAGGGAAGGCTTTCAACCTTTCCCCATTGAGTATGATGTTGGTTGTGGGATTTTAATATATGCCTTTTATCATATTGAGGTATTTTCCTTCTATTCTTTTCTGTTGAAGTGTTTTTATCACAAAGGGATGCTGGATTTTGTCAAATGCTTTTTCTGTGTCGATTGAGATGATCATGTAGTTTAATTTCCTTCAATTTGTTAATGTGGTTTATTGCTTTGATTGATTTTCTTATGTTTAACCAGCCTTGCATACCAGTAATGAATCCTCCTTGGTCTTTTGATACACTGTTGGATTCAATTTGCTAGTATTTTCTTGAGAATTTTTGCATCTATGTTCATTAGATAAATTGGTCTGTAGTTTTGTTTTCTTGTAGTATCTTCATCTGGCTTTGGTATTAGGATGATGTTGGATTCATAAAAGGTGATAGGTAATTTTTCCTTCTCTTCAATTTTTGGAAGAGTTTCAACAGGATTATTGTTAATTCTTTTCGAACTGCTTGGTAGCATTCACCTGTGAAGCCACATGGTCCTTGACTTCTCTTTGCTGGGATTTATTAATGATGGATTCAATCTATTTAAATGTGATTGGATTGTTCAGTTTTTGTATTTCTTGTAGCGTCAGTCTAGGTTGGTTGTGCATTTCTAGAAATTTGTATGTTTCATCTAGGTTGTCTAGTTTGTTGGCATATAGTTTCTCATAATATCTTCTTATGATTCTTTTCATTTCTGTGGGGTCACTCATAATTTCCACCTTTCATTTCTGAGTATATTCATTTGCATCTTCTCTTTTTTTCTTTATTAGTTAGCTAGGGGTTTTTCAATTTTACTGATTTTGTCAAAGCACCTGCTTTTGGTTTTGTTGATTTTCTCTATTTTTTTTGTTCTCAATTTCATTTATTTCTGCTCTAATATTTGTTATTTCTTTCCTTCTGCTTGCTTTGGGATTGGTTTGCTGTTCTTTTCTAGTTTTCACTACTTGTTCAGTTGCATCTTTGAGTTTAGCTCTTTCTTCTTTCTTAATATAGGCATTTAGGGCTCTAAATTTCCCTCTCAACACTGTCTTTGCTATATCCCATAAGTTTTGATACATTGTGTTCTTGTTTTCATCTGTCTCAGTATATTTACTGATTTCATTTGCAATTTTTTTGACCCACTGATTATCTAGGAGTGTGTTTTTCAGCCTCCACACATTTACAAACTTGCTTTTTTCTTGTCTATTATTGATTTCCAGTTTCATTCTGTTATCATCTGAGAAGGTGCTTTGTATAATTTTAATATTTTTATATTTATTGGGAGCTGCATTGTGCCGTAATATGTGGTCTATCCTGGAGAAAGATCCATGGATAGATGAGAAGAATGTATAACCCACTGCTTTTGGGTGCAGTGTTCTGTATATGTCTGTTAGGTCTAACTCGTTTATCATATTGTTCAAGCTCTCTGCTTCCTTGTTGATCTTCTGTCTAATTGTTCTATCTAATGATGTGACTGGGGTGTTGAAGCCTCCAATGATTATTGTAGAGATGTCTATTGCTCCCTTTTTCCCAGAGTTTGTTTCATGTATTTTGGGACACTCTGGTTAGGTCCATAGATATTTATGACTGATACATTGTCCCTTTTATTAATATATAATGGTCTTATATATCTTTTACACAGTTTTTGCATTTAAAGTCTTTTTTGCCTGATATTAGTATAATTTCCCTTCTCTTTTCTGGTTACTATTCATGTGGAGTATCTTTTTCCAACCTTTCACTTTCAGCTGGTTTATATCCCTGGGTCTAAGGTGACTTTCTTGTAATCAGCATATGGATGGCTAATCTTATTTTATCCGTTCTATCAGCCTGTATATTTTGATTGGGGAGTTTAATCCTTTCAACATCATTGGTAATACCGTAAATGCACTATTTACATCTTCCATTTTATTCTTTGTTTTTCATATGTCATATCATATTTTTGTCTATCATTTTACTCTTCTGTTATCCTTTCTGCTTTTCTTTCCTCTACACTCTCCTCTGAGTCTGTCTATCCTGTCTTTTTCTTTCATATTCTAAAGCTTCCATTAATATTTCCTGCAAACGTGAATTCCTTTTTGCAAACTCTCTTCATTTCTGTTTGTTTGTGAATATTTTATGCTCACCTTCATATTTGAAGGACAATTTTGCTTGATAAAGAATTCTTGGCTGGCAGTTTTTCTCTTTCATTATCTTAATTGTATCATACCACTGTCTTTCTGCCCCCATGGTTTCTGAAGAGAAATCTGCACTAAGTCTTACTAGACATCCCTTGTATGTGATGGTTTGCTTCTCCCTTGCTGCTCTGAGAATTTTCTTTTTATCTTTAACATTTGACATTCTAAGTAGTATGTATCTTGAAGTAAATCTATTTGGATTTATTCTAATTGGTGTATGAAGTGCTTCTTGGATATGTAAGTTCATTTCTTTTGTGAGAGTTGGGAAATTTTCAGTTATTATTTCCTCAAGTACTCTTTTCTGCTCTTTTTCCCTTTTCTTCTCTTTCTGGAACTCCCATGGCACATATGTTGTTGTGTTTTGTGTTGTCATTCAACTTTCTGAGCCTCTGCTCAATTTTTTCCATTCTTTTCTCTCTTCAATTTTAGCTGTTCTGTCTTTGGTATTGCACATTCTTTCTTCTCTCATTTTGAGTCTGCTGTTGTATGACTCTAATATGTTTTTGATATCACCTACTGTGTCTTTCATTCCCATGAGCTATGTTACTTTTCTGTTCAGGATTTCAAATTCTTCTTTGCCCTCACTCAATGTCTTTTGATGTCATTTATCTCTTTAACCATATTGTCTTTCAACGCATTAATTTGATTTTGGAAAATTGTGTGCATCTTCCTGATTAGTTCTCTCAAATTCTGCATCTCTTCTGGGGCTTTGATATATTCCTTTTCTTGGGCCATGTTTTCTATTTTCTTAGTATGACTTGTAAATTTTTTTTTACTGACCTTGGCATCTGATTTGGAGGTAGTTTACTCAGATGCTCAATTTCTTTCTCTTTTGTAGGGATTTAGTGACAGGAGGCTGTGTGTTACCACTGCTCTTTGATTCTTGGCTTGACCTGGATTGTTAGGATGGTCTGCTTCTTCCTAAAACCTGGGCACTGGACCCAGTAATTGGTTGTAGACTTGCTTCCTAGGGCCTTGGGGAGGGAATGTATAGTTGCCGGAAAAAGCCTCTCCTACTTAATTTTCTCATATGCACTTCCTTGGTCTACCAGGAGATGGCACTCTTTGGAAACTCTCATTCAATGCCTAGTCAGAGTGTATTTGTTGCAACACAGATGGGATTAATGTGATAGAGCTTCCTGTCTGGAAGCTAGGAGCCTTGTAATTCAAACCTTCTTTGAGACAGTTCTCCAGCCTTCTCTGGCAGTCCCTTCCTTTTTCCTGGGTCAGTCAGAAGTATTTCCACCCTCCTCTGAGTCCTCAAAAATCAGTCCGTGTTTGTAGAGAAGGAGATTAGGAGGGATGTATATATTTAGCTCCTTGCAGGCTCCCACGGCAAACAATTGCATGGCCCCACCTGGCCTGGAAGGGCTTGTGGGACACAGCAGACCAAATTTGTGGGTTAACAGGTGAGTCAGCCTTAGGCTGTATCCCTCTCTCTCCCCTTTGTTGGATCCCACTTTGTTTGTAGCCACAGGCCCCTCAGAGGCCCAAGAAATCTAAAGTGTCTTTAGTGTGGGGGACTGTGCTAGCAGCAGCAGCTGCTGGTTTCATCTCACAGTTTTTTCATGGAAATTTCTGTCCTTTGGCCCTCTCTCTTCTGAGTGGTGTCCAGCCTTCTCCTGGTGTCCTAAATCCTAGAAGCTCTATTTCTAAGCTGTTCCAGCCTATCGTCTAGCTATTTTTCTGGAGAAGAGAGTCCCGTGTTGTTCTCATCCACCATCTTCCAGGAAGCATTTTTTCTTAGCATGACAAATCAGTTGCATTGTAGATCTATTTTAAAGATATTCTATGATCCACACAGAAACACACAATTTTCCTCTTACAAGACCACTACGGATGAATAGATGTACAGGAACCAAAGCCTGCAGGGCAGTAAAGACTATAGTAGTAATTGGAATTTTATTTTACACTCTCTAAGACTATGAGACAATAAAGTCAGACAAGAGAGTTTTTTAAATTGAGGAAATCTTTCACCTAATGAAATACGCCAAAATTAAAGTAGATGTGAAATTTTTCCAAATCATATGCTATCCTGAATGTTCTCTACTTCTGCCTGAATATTAAAACTATTTTATTCATTGTCTTTCTATTTCAGCACTAAACACAATGCCTTGCACAGGAGGTCAACTTTAAATGAATATATGAAATATATGAAATGAACTCTCCATAGTATTAACCGAGATCATTTACCTGCTTTCTAAATTTCTTGTGGTCTTCTATGTCTGTTCTATATATATGGCAAATAAAGACAAGGCCTTCCTTAAATTTTGGAGGAATAAATATGTATAGAACAAAATATAATCCAATATATGAGATCACATCCTCACCTGTAGTGAGCATCAGTGGTGTGTGTTTGCACCAGAAATCTTTTTAACACACATGGCACAATTTGTTAGTTTCCCATGTATGAATAATCTTTCCCAACAGAAATTCCAAAAAACTACTTTTCCATGTGACCCTTGTAACTAGGATGCAGACATGTTACTTGGAAAATACCAACCAGTTGCATCTCTGCAAGTCTTTGCATTGGAAATTATTTATATGAGGTTGGATGCCGATGAGGGCTCAAGAGAATCAAAGTGATTCTGAAGTCACATGTGATAGTAGGAGCTTCCCTGTCTAGCCAGTGGCAGCAAGGCCCTGTTGTCATCAGCAGAAGCAGCTTCCTTAACAGGCCAGACCTGTACATGGGTGTGACTGCATGTAATTTATTGTGGATAAATAAGGTCTGTGACTGCTGTCTTTTCAAACATTCTTTAAGGTATTTAACTGTTTATAATAAATCCCTCCTAATAAAACCAGCCAGCCATGATTTCTGTCTCCAGATTCTAGAACATTGGCTAACAAACAAAATTGAACTAAAATTCTGCATTTCAATTATCACCAAGTTTGCAATATTATAATTTCAGATGCATTCCAGTTAATAAGAGTACTTTAACAAACGCATTAAATATGGATGATGGCCTATTTTTCAGAATTTTTTTAATTTAAAAATTTATTTATTTTTATATCACTCTTACAATTTACTCAGTTAACATAAGATAAGAACTACAATAACAATAAATCTACTTTAGTTATCAGTTTCACTTGAATCTTACTTTTATTCATTCCCCAACTTGAAGGATTTGGGACGATATCCACTCTACTTCACACTGAGACAGGATATAGATAGTATGGGACAGATGGATGGTATTGTTTTGCCTGCAGCTGAAGATATTCTTTTATTTTGGGAGGGGGCTTCTCCATCATCATCTAGGAACTGGAGATGAGGACTTGGTCACATATGTGCTTGGTTTCAGGGCTTAAATGGCATATGAACAATCCAAAGACTTTAAGCTTCTGAGAAATATATTTAACAGGAAATTGAAAATTATACGTTCAAATAAAATAAGTAGAAGAATCATGATTAGGGAATTTATAAATGAGTATAACTATGGTATATTAGGGAAATAACTTTTCATACATTCCAGAGAAAGCCCCCCAAGGAGATGTTAATTTTATGGGACTGTGTGGCTTGCCTCTTTTGTCTGGACATTCCTGCAGCCTTCAGGGGCACTTTAGCTTAAGGCTTTGATAACTGGGGTAGTTTGTGAAATCTGTCCGTGTTCCTAAATCTGAACTTCAGCTTCCTTTCCACCATACAGGCACCAAGAAATTCCCAAGAAAAGAAAAATCTGTCTGCATGATGCTTAAGCAGTTTTCCCAGATGGGGCAAGAAGGAGAAAAGGAAGTTACAAGAGGTTATATTTTCTTCTTCCTTATCTTTCTTAGGTAGTTGCTACACATGTAACCTGTCTGAGGAATAAACTCTGTTTCTTGGAAGAACCAAGAACTAGTCAGAGTACAGATTTCTGTCCATTCTCTTCCATTGGAAAAGACACATCACAACACCAGTGTCTGATGAAGTAAAATAATGTATTGATTAGAAGTCATGCTTAGAAATCATATCAGTCTGGATTTCAATGCACAATATACAATAATATATTGATTAGAACTCAGGCTTAGAAATCAGATGTGTCTGGATTTTAATCAAGCTTACTAATTATTAGCTTTTAGAATTTGATGAAGTGATGCCTAAAGTTGGTGTTCATTTCTTTTTATACAAAATGGAAATATTATTTCTCTCATGGGATTGTATATAAATCAGTTGATATACTGCATATCGCAGAGTGCATGATCCATGGAATGTGCTTATTATTTGTTAACTCACATGGTATTCACACTTCCTTTAACTGCTATAATCTTTTCAGGGAACATCAACATCACTATCATAAATTTATTGGACAGATTAAACACTCATAGAAGATTTTAGAATTTTAATAACTTTTAAATAAGTGTATAATATTTAAAAAGTTTGTCTTTCTTTTCTTCTTACTTCAGCATCTCCCAGAATCCTACCAAGCAGGAAAAAAATTAAACAAGATGCATATATGAATTTAGACACCTTTTTCCATAAATCTGAGTCAGTCTCACTAAGAGCTCTCATGACCTGTACAGTAGATGACAACAGGCATTACTTTACTCTATATCAGGCAGCATTCTAAGCATGATACATGTATTATCTCATATAACCCCATGACAATCCTAGGAGATAGGTATTTTATAGTCTTTCTTTGTATAGCTAGGGAAACTGAGACATAGAAAGGCTAAGAAACTTGCCCAAGTTCACATAGTAAGTAGAAAGGCCAGTGCTAAGAGGTATAGTTTCTTGAATTCCAAAGAGCAAAATTTTGCTCTTAAGCAAGATTAAAATTTTTATGATTGCACAGCAGTTTGTCTAGTCTATATGTGTATACTCAGAGCATCAAGAGTATAACAACAGTAGAATTGTTTTTCACTGACTAAGATGTTTTTCATCTTACCTTGCTCAGTCCTCTTAATGCTGTGAGACAGGTATTATTGTGGTTGTTTTATAAGTTCTGAATGGCACATGCACCTATAGTCACATTTTAGAACATTCTGTGCCTTATATCCCAGATTGTAAGATAATTTACAAACCACTGCCATAGAAAGACTTCTAACCCAACTCAGTTGACTTACTCTCTACTCTGTCTTGGTCACAGATTCTATAGCCCCAAGAGAGACTAGGATAAACTTGCTGGACCGGTCATCTTCACTGAAACTGTTAATTCAAATCCTCTGGGAGCTAACAGTTCAGAGAATTTTTAACTCCTTTTATATAAGCAATATCCATTTATTGCTTCTTCATAATCAGAGTTGATTCTGGGAATTCCTCAGCCTAGAACAAAACATAAGCAAAAACAGTCACAGTTTGCAGATGCTGTTTGGTGCTAAGTTTCCAACCCATTTGCATCCAGACTGCAAGGGACCAAAGTAACTATCTCCAGGCTGATCACGGACTTTCTAAGAAAAGCACTTCAATGAGCTGACTTTAGGGATCAGCTACTCTAAGGCACTTTCATTTGTTGCTGACTTCATGGAACTGGCAATCTCTAATTGTTCTGCTTTAGCATAGTTTGCTATTTTTGATGCTTTAAATCAGGCTGGATCTCAAATCAAATGCCTTTTGTAATATACTACATTTGGTCACCAGAAGGTAAGACTGGCAAATGTGTCAAGGGTTATGTTTCTCCCCATCAATTTCTGCTGAAGCCTATTGGAAGTTCTGAGCTGGGATTCTTGTGGCCCAAATTTCAAGATTGTGTAAGCCTATAGGGGAAAATTAAACTCAGTCTATCAATTCATAGATATTTAGGAAGTGTCTCTTAGAAATAACTTTTGAGATATTAATTGAGGAAAAGAAATAATACATTTAAGGCAAAAATTGATGAACTTTTATAGTAGCAGCTAGTGATGGATTAGTGATTGCTACTGTATTAGTCAGCCAAAGGGGGTGCTAATGTGAAATACCAAAAATGGGTTGTTCTTTATAAAGGGTATTTATTTGGGGTAGAAGCCCACGGATACCAGGCCATAAAGCATTAAGTTTCTTCTCTCACCACAGTCCATTGCCACGTGTTAGGGCAAGACAGCTGCCCATGTTTGCCAGGGTTCAGGCTTCTTGGTTTTGTCTCTTCCCCGGGCTTCATTTCTCTCTAGGCTTAGCTTCTGTTTCCTCCGCAAGGTCAGCTGTAGACGATCAGGTGAACATCTCGCTTCTCTTCTCCTGGGGCCTTCTTTCCAATATCAAAACTGCTTCTCAAAATCTGCTTCAACTCTGTTCTTGCCATGCCTTTTATATTTGATTCCCCACCCACCAAGGGGTGGGGCTCAATGCCCTACTGACGTGGCCCAGTCAACGCCCCAATCATAACTCAGTCATGCCCAGATTAACAGATCAGTTTACAAGCATGATCCAATTATATTTTTGGAATTCATAATTACATTAAATTGCCAAACGGCCACAGCTACCTTCATGAAAAGTGTATCTAAGAATAAGATGCCTTGTCATGGAATAAACTTGTTATTTCTCTGAGTGCATTCAGAGAACTACAGGCACACAGTGACTCCTTTATTAGTACTTTTCTTTTAAGGTGACAATAGCACCTTCAATTTACAAGTAAGCTATATGCCAACATATGTTACCACTCGCACAGATTTTTATAAAGACCAGGATATCCAGATTACTGAAAAAAGCAGTATCTTCCAAAAGTATGGTCACAGACCTGAGATAAGAAATTAAAACATCTTATATTAAATTATTTTGTTGATTTAAAGCAAAATATTATTTTTATAGGAAAATAAGATCAGAAAATTTATGGAAGAAGCCGAAGAATTTGCCATGAATACCATAATTCACATAAGCACTGTTTATCTTTAATGTACTTTTTAAAGATAATTTTCTAAGTATATATGTAAGCCTCATACATATTATGTTTTATATCTCACATTTTTCATGATGTATTATATCAAAAGTACTTTTCTACATAATTAATTCTTCTTACAATTCTTTAATGTCCACTTAATATTTATAAATATATATCATCATTGATTATACTGTTCTCATTTTTTAGACATTTGAGCTCTCTTAACATTTTACTTTTATAAAATTATCGTGAAATTCAACATGCATACATAATTTTTGTCCACATATTTTTATCTAGCATAGATTCCTAAGAGTTGGAGTATTGACCAAGGGACAAGACCAAATAAATTTGAGTCTTTATGTAGAGTCAAATTCATTTCAAGAAAATTTTCTACCAAAACAAACACACAATAACACTGAATTATATAGCTCTCATACATCATTTCTATTTATCACTTTAAATTATTTTGCTTTTTCAATTGCATTTCTTTGATAGTTTTATGAAATACAGAACTGGGAGGGGTATATCAGTTTTTCCAGAGATTTATTTTTTCATCAATTTTATTCTTTTTTTCCCCTAATAGTTTGATTAAAAAGGATTTTTCTAACAGTTGAGTGTCATACTTGTTGCAAATATTTTCAAGTGGGTTCCTGTCAAGTTGTAACTTCAGTGCAACTGAGTCAGTTCCCATGGGGCTGGCACTTTTCCCCAGAAAAAGCCTCCAGAAGACAGGAGTTTCATATAATCTTTATTGGGAGAAGGGAGTTTACAAACAGGTGTCATGGTCCACCGTGGTGGGTGGAGCCAGCAGTACTCTGATATTCAAGTGGGGCTATGAAGCAGTATATATAGGAAGAGAACAACAAAGGCACAATTCCAGAGGCATAATATGTCATAGAACTAGGGAGATAATTGGTGGAATGTGCATAGCCTTTCTTAAAGTTTTTTCCCATAGTCTATGTGCAAAGACCATTATCTTTGTGGTCACAGTACTGGATTTCTAGAACTAATTCACATGGTTGTCTTTGCCCCATACCTGTTTTACTCTGTATGTACAGGTTATGCTTTATGTGCCTGACACTCAATGTTTATAGAAAATAAATGATGGGTTAGGCATTCCTTTGTTTCCATGGGAACAAAGGGGGAAATGAGTCATAACAAGGGAGGCAAGATTTGCACAAATGAAAATATTTATCCTGCAAACCACCCTTTAAAACCTTGATGACCCTTACATCTTATCTGCTATTCTTCCTCAGGTTGGCAGAGGAGCATTGCATGAGAAATTTATAGTAGCAATATAAAGCACAGTAACTACTTAAAATGGCTTCAAGTGAGGAATTGAGCAGTAGAGAGGGCAGTCAGCAGACCCTATTTACTTAAGAGTTATTGAATACCTCCTGCTCTCCATGATGCTAACATGGCCCAGTCTGGGTAATCAGCTGGGTGAAGAATCATGGCCTGCTGTCTACAGCTGAGTGGAGCTGCTCCCCACAGACCCAGCAGTTTGAAAAGCAACAAATGTCTATGGTCAATCTAGAAAGGTGTTGGCTTATGCCATTTAGGAAACTAGGAGTGAAAAGTGAGCTGTTTTAAAGTAGTTAGAAAAGGTAAGTCTTGTGCATCTAAGAGAACATTTGTTTGATTGAAGATTATATCTCTCTGTAGCTTGATACCAGGCTTACAGTAGTAAAATCAATATTTCCTCTGGAGAGTTGGCCTGGGTTTAGTGTTGTGGGCCTCTAAGGCTGGGGTTTAGAAGCCAGGGGGTTATTGTATGTCCCTGCTCTAACTCTTTTCCTCTGGGTCTCTATAACTAACTACTGTGGTGGAATTGTCCATACTAGGGTCAATGAACAAA
>JAQZBX010043219.1:0-21745 GCA_029593785.1 Cabassous unicinctus | reverse complement strand
AAAAAAAAAAAAAAAAAAAGAAAGGATGCTGCATTTTGTCAAATGCCTTTTGTACATCAATCTAAAGGATCATATGATTTTTTTCCTTCAATTTATTAATGCAGTTTATTACACTAATTGATTTTCTTGTGTTGAACCAACCTTGCATACCTGGAATAAAACCCACTTGATTATGGTATGTAATTTTTTAATGTGCTTTTGCATTAGTTTGCAAGTATTTTGTTGAGGATTTTTGCATCTATATTCATTAGAGAGATTGGTCTGTAATTTTCTTTTTTCATGGTTTATCTGGTTTTGGTATGAGGGTGATGTTGGTTTCATAGAATGAATTTGGTAGTGTTCTTTTCTGTTCAATTTTTTTGGAAGAACTTGGGCAAGATTGGTATTAGATCATCTTTGAATGATTGGTAGAATTCTTCTGTGAAGCCATGTGCTCCTGGGCTTTTAATCTTTGGATGCTTTTCGATGACTGTTTCAATTTCTTTACTTGGCCTTGGTTTGTTGAAGTCTTCCATTTCTTCTAGGGTCAGTGTAGGTTGTTTGTGTGTGTGGCAGTTTGAGATTATTTATGAATTCCAAAAAAAGATATTGATTATTTTTGTAACTGGTCTGCTCCTCTGAGCTTGATACCCTTTGATTGTATTAAATTCAAAGGTTTTGCGTTTACTTGATTAAATCAAGATTAGGGCTTTGATTCAACCATGTCATTAGGGTTGGTCAGGGTTGAGTCCCCGCCCCCTTGGTGGGCTATATAAATGGACACTCACTTGAGGAGAACACAGAACAAGACATAGCAGAGGAAAGAACTTAGTTTTGATGCTCAAGCCCCAGGGAGAGCTGAAAAAAATGGAGCAGTTATTAAATTAAGATGGTGGTTATAAATGGATTAAAAAAACCCCAACAATATTATATTTACATAATGTCCTAAATAGGCCTGTAGAAAGGAAGTTTTAGTCAAAAGATGAGATTGATAAAAGGAGAAAAATCCTTTCGAAGGCCAAAGGGATGGAATCTATGCATATTTTGAGGATTTGACTATCAACAGGGGGATGACAAGAAGGTAGGAACAGACAGGTAAGTTTATGGATTTAACATTTAGAGCATATAGAAGGGCAAAACAGGGAAAGAGAATGAAGGCTTGAGAAATGGACAGTTACCTTCAGTTTATACTACTCTAGTCCTCATTTCATGGGAGACATGGTGAACAAGTGATGTGGATTTTTCCCAACTAAAATTTGTTTTTAGTAACTTTTACCCATTAAAAGATGTGGATTGTTTTTTCTTAAATTGATAATTTTCATCACATAGACTAGGAAGATGTATAAATTCAGTAGGAAAAATAAACATATTATATTGGGTTTTCATGAATTTTAAATCAGAAGGTACTTTTCCAACTGGGAAGAGCTATAAAAAAAATTATGTAAGGTAAGTACCCGATAAGATAAAATAAATTTTGGATGGCCTTGTGATTACTAGTTTACTTTTATCCATATACCACAGAGTTGGGAATCTGCCTAATATATTGTTTGGTCTGTGGGCAAGGCTGTTTCTTACTTTCCCACTTGGCCCAACAGGCTAATGACTAGTACTACTAAGCACTCAACTAAGTTGATACTTGCTCTTCTCCACCCAAGGTCCTATGGCATTTAAATCATTTGATGTTTTTCTATTTAAGGTGTATTTTAGCTGCATATGCATCCATTGCTTTATCTTATTTGATTTTAAGAAAAACTCAATCATTTTGCATGGTCACACTGCCTTCAAATATATAGAAGCCACTATTTCTCCTATTAGGGTGATCCAGCACTAGCCACTACTGATTTTGAGAAATCCTTAGAGCTAGGCATAATAAGGGAAAGAAGTAATATACGAACTCATGTTATAAGCCCTCACTCTATAACAGATGAAGTAACTGAGGTACAAAGAGGTTTAAAATGGGATATAGCTAAAAATGTTGTTGCTAAGTTGTATCTAACTCCAAACCCATGCTATTTTTCATTGTCTCCCTTCTGCCTCGCAATGTCTAGTCTGCTCTTGTACTCTGAATACTGGTCACATTTTTTTAACCAGAAAAAAATTATTTGAAAAATACAGAGTATTGAGTCCTAAATCAGTGCTTCCTTTGATAGAAAAGATCAGAAGTTGGTTACAGAATGTGAAATGTCTTTGCTATATAAAGCATCCCTACAAATTGTTAAAATCATCACATTTTCAATATATAAATGGGCAAAAAGAGATGTTTATGTACGTTAGTGAACAGTGAAAAAATATTTAAATTTTTAGCTATTAAGAGGTACAAGTTAAAAATTTAAGCTTATAAAAATTAAAAAAAAATTTATATGTTGACAATACTCAATGTAGATGAGGGTAAGATGAAACCTTCATACCAAAAAGCCATATTTTTCAGTTTTTTGAGCTAATAATTCCCCCAAAGTAAGAACTTTACACATAAAGGTGTTCATTTTAGAGTTACTTAGAATAGCAAATACATTTGAAAATCATTTAAGTGTACAAAATTGGATAATGTTAAGTTAAATATGATACAATTGATACACTTATTCAGTCATTAAAATTATTATAAGGCAGTATAGAAAGTGCTTATGATTGTATATGAATAAAACACTGCAAAATCATATTTATGCTTTGTTTATAACTAAGAATTATTCTTGTGTATATGAACAAGTATGTCTGCAGGAACCATAAAAATTTGAAAATAGGCAATTTTAGTTGATGGAATTCTGAGTGATTGTTTTGTTTCTGTTTTTTAATTCTTATAGTGGTTTTTAATATTGATTAAATTAAAAACTATTCAGGACCTATGAAAAAGTTGTGCCAAAGTAATCCAACTTGATCTTGTCAAATTTCTAGCTCTAACAATCAAATTATAGGAAATGCAGGGTTAGAGAAACACATTAAACACCACCATGGTAGGCAATCACCAAAATTCAGACTGTGAAAAAGAACAGGACAAATGATCCAATTTTTCAACACATTATTTTTGAAGGGGAACCTATGTAATAAAAGAGACTTGAGACATACTAACCAGTCAGTGTCTGGACTTTATTTGAATCTTGGTTCAATCATAAATATTCAACAATAAAATGAAATAAAATGTAAGATTGTTCATTAAATTTTAAATATATATGTATACTGACAAAAATGTGAACACTGCCTGGATATTTGGTGATATTAAGGAATTATTATTAATTTTTAAGGTGTGATAATGGTATTGTTTAAAAAACAGTCCCTATGTTTTAGAGATATATACTGAAATAATTTAAAGATGAGATGATATCTGAGATTTATTTCAAAATGATCAGATGGGGGAGAAATTGGTGAAAGTATAGATCAAATAAGATTCACTTTGATAATTGTTGCAGTTGTGTGATGAGTACTAGGTACTTTACAAATGAGTACTTTTTAACCCACTTAAAAAACTTTTGAGTGCAGTATGAGTACTTACAAAATAATTACAGGGTATTATATATCCTGTATATGTAATTAATATATAATATAATTAATATAATATGATTAATATTATATTAAAATAGTATGTTAAAGTCAGTGATGTCCGATAACAGGAAACAAGTTTAAAGTTCTACGATGAATGTTTTCTTCCAATAATGTTGTTGTATCTTTCTGTTTGTTTGACTTCATTTGGAAATAATGTTGAAAGTTAAATTAGGGACCCTTTATAGCCCTTTCTATGATAGACTCTTACTGTAACTCTAATGGTTATGATTGTATTCAACTAATAAAGTTGAAACAGCTGTTGGGGCAAAGGCCAAAGGGTCTAGGTCAGATTAAATTGCTTCTGCTCTTACTACACTGATTTTTGAGTTTTACTAATAAGCAGGGGTATAGTGCTCTTTTGCACTTGAGAATTTTCACAAGTTGTTACTGTCACTGTTCTTTGGGAATAGCTGGATTTTGGTAGGTCACAAACACTCCTGTTTTACATTGAGGTGCATGGCAATTTTTTTTGTCATAATTGCTGGGCTTTTTGAAAACCCAGGAGATCATTTTTCCACTTTCTAATTTGGAATGAAATGAGTGAGCATTTGATGATTTGAAATTTCAAGAATTGCAAAGGAGTAAGTGTTATTCCCACTGTAAGGGGGGTATAAATAGACACAAAGTGGTACTTGAGTATAAAGCCTGTTCATAAAGATGGCAGTAGCATTTGTTATATGGAAAGCCATGAGTGGGAATTTTAAAAAGAAAGGAAAAGGAAATAAGCAGGAGAACAACATATATTCACAACCTATGTCAGTCAAGGTTCTCCAGAGAACCTTGTATATATATATATAAAGAGAGAGAAAGATTGATTGATTTTAAGGAATTGGCTTACAGGATTGTGGAGGCTTGCAAGTCTGAAATTTGAATGGGAGTTGGCATAATCTTAAGACAGAATTTCTTCATTTCTGGGACACCTTAGTTTTTGCTCTATAGGCCTTCAACTGATTGAATGAAGGCCACCTACATATTGAGTAATCTCATTTACTTAAAGCCAGCTGATTATAGAAGTTAATCACATCTACAAAATACCTGGAAGTCAACATCTAGAATAGTGTTTGGCCAGACAACTGGGTGCCATAGCCTAGCCAAGTTGATACATAAAATTAACCATCAGAGTATCCATTATGTGTTACATTTTACATGCATTATCTCATTAAATCCTCATAATAAGCCTTATAGGGGGAATATTAACATTTCCATTTTCTTTATGAGAAAAACCTGAGGCTCAGAGAATTTATGTTACTCCTCCACTAAGGTCCTTTGGCTAGTGAAAGAAAAAGTTGAGATTGGGTCAGCAAAGAAAATTATGTAAAAACAGTCAAATGGAACATTTTAACCAATGCTTAACTGGAACACTTGTATAGCATATGTATTAAAAATCATCATAATTTGTCTCTTTACAGTTAGGCAGATCTTACAGATCCTGTCATTTAAGGTCAGTCATAACCATTAGGCCTATAAACCTTGAGGTTACCATTATTATAGCTAATGCTTAAAATGTGTTTTACTGTCTTTGTTAAAGTTGAATGGCCCTAAATTATTTTGTGAAATTGGTACTAATGATACAGCCCTTTGCAGATAAGTGCACACTAATGTTCGATACTCCATTCATGTATTCATTTATGCAATAATTTTATTTGTCAACAAAGTATATAAACAAACATTTATTGAGTACGTTTCAGACAACTCTGATAACATTGAAGATAAAAGTATGAAAAGTTTAGGTAATCTAAGCACCTTTCAAATATATATATATATACAAAATAACATTTATGTAAGAAAATACACATATATGCATATATATTTATATATTATTTTACAAATATTGGTATGTACTGTGAAAAATCTTGATTTTTATGAACAATAAAAAAAAAAAAGAAAAAAAAAAAAGTATGAAAAGTAGCTTGTTACACCAAGGAGTGTACATTCTACTTTGGAGAAATTTAATAAATAGATGCAATGGATTGTGTTGTGATAGTAAAGGTATATGATATGCTATTTCAGCATTATAATAATTCAAGTTCAGATGTGCAGATATGTAATTCTTTATTTCTAGAACTGACTTTACTTTTTGACTCTGAGCCTCTAGCTCAGTGATCTGGGGAAGGTACTTATAGGATGTTTAGAATGTGTGTGGGGCTGTTTTCGTTGTCACAATGATAGGGGTTGCTACTGACATTTAATAGGCCGGGACCAGGGCTGCTAAACGTCCTGCAATGCACAGGAACCATACTGCTCAATGAAGAACTGATCCACCCAAAATACCAAGAGTGCCCTGTAGAGAAACACTACTAACCTGGCTCATGGCAGACAAATTGAATTTTTCAGTCCTGTCCAGTAATTTCAAATCCAGGATTTTTAACCCACTTTCACATAGTTCAAATCTCTTAGTTTCTGCTCTTCTTCTTCATGGTACTAATTGGAATGACATGAAGAGCTTATCACATCATACTCTGTTGCCCTTTGAGAATGGGGGCTAGTGCTTCTAGGTTGCTTTCTTCTATTTTATATTGTACTACAATATCTATGTCACTCACAGGCCTCTGCCCAGCAGTGCTTTTGTGGTATATGTCACATCTGAAGCCCTGTAGCTGTCTGGCATGGTGATCCCTCAGAAATGCATCCCTTTGCCTGTATCCAGGTTCCTTGCCATTCTAGGCAGCTTCTTGACAAGTCATTCACTTTTCTTGCCAACTTCTGCACTGGAGAAAGAAAGGATCCTCTCCATACTATTCTTAGGCCATGGGATATTAAGAAGGATGGGTATTTTCAGGTCCTTTTATTTAAATACATTATGCTGTTCCCTTGTTTGCTTTAGTCCTTGAAAAGTGTCATTGTTATTTTTTTTTCTCATTCATAATTGAGGTTCCTTTTTCAAAGCACAACTCCTCTACTTCTGAAAGTTCCCAACTAATATATTTTTAAAAATTTTATTGTGGTAACATATAATATGAAATTTTCCATTTTAATAATTGTAAGTGTACAATTCAGTGGCATTAATTACATTTACAATGTTGTGCAACCATCCCTACCATCTATTACCAACCTTTTCCATCACCCCAAACAAAAACTTTGTGCCCATTAAGCAATAACTCCCCGTTCCTCCCTCCCTCCAGCCCCTCGTAAGATCTGAGCTACTTTATGTTTCTCTGAATTTGCCTATTCTAGTTGTTTCATGTAAATGGAATTCATAAAATATTGGTCCTTTTGTGTCTGCCTTATTTCATTTAGCACTTTTTTTTTTCAAGATTCATATGTTGGTAGCATTTATAAGAACTTCATTTTTTGGCTGAAAAATATTCCATTGCATATATACTATATTTTGTTTATCCATTCATCTGTTAATGGACCTTTAGGTTGTTTCCATCTTTTAGCTACTGTGAATAATGCTGCTATGAACATTAGAATACAAATATTTGTTTGAGTCCCTGCTTTCAGTTCTTTTGGATATATACCTAGGAGTGGAATTGCTGGGTCATATGATAATACTATATTTAACTTTTTGAGGAACTACCAAACTTTTCCACAGTGACTGTGCCATATTACATTCCCACCAGCAATGCATGAAGATTCCTATTTCTCCACATCCTCTCCAACACATGTTCTTTTCCATTTTAAAAAATAATTTATTTTTAATTGTGGTAAAATATACGTAACATAAAGATCATTTTAACCGTTATATGTGGACAATTCTTTGACGTTAAGTACATTGACAATACTGTGTAACTTTCACTACTATATATTTACAGACTATTTTCATCATCCCAAACCAAAGCTCAGACTCATTTAGCATTAACTCCCCATTCACCCCTCTCCCTACCCCCTAGTAACCACTATTCTGCTTTCTGTCTCTATGAATTTGCTTATTCTAAGTATTTCATATAAGAGAAATCATATTCTTTCATGCCTGTCTTATTTCACTCAACATGATGCCTTCAGTGATCATCCAAGTTATAGCATGTACCAGGGCTTCATTTCTTTTTAGTGCTGAGTAGTATTCCCTTGTGTAGATAAACCACATATGTTTATCCAATTATCTGTTGATAGACACTTGGGTTGTTTCCATCTTTTTGCATCTTTTTGTGAATAATTCTGCAATGAACATTGGTATACAAATATCTGTACAAGTCCCTACTTTCAGATTTTGGGCATATCTAGGAGTAGTAGTACACGGTCATAAGATAATTCTGTATTTAACTTTCTGAGGAAACGCTAAACATTTTTCCACAATGATGGCACCATTTTACATTTCTACCCACAGAAAACAAGGGCTCCTGTTTCTCCGTACCAGTTTATTTTCAGTTTTAAAAGTAGTAGCCATCATAATGGATGTGAAGTGGTATTTCATTGTAGTTTATTTTATATTATTAGAGAAGTTAAGTTTACAGAACAATCGTGCGTAAAATACAGGATTCCATATACCACCCCACAACCAACAACTTGCATTGGTGTTGAACATTTGTTACAATTGATGATAGCACATTTTTAAAAATTTATTTAGTCATTATTTATCCCCCCCCTTTGCTGCTTGTCTTCCTTTGTTGCGCCAGCTCACTGCGCCATGTGGGCGTTCCTTCACCAGGAGGCCCCAGGGATCAAACCCGGGGCCTCCCATATGGTAAATGGGAGCCCAACCAGTTGAGCCACAGCCACTTCCCGATGATAGCACATTTTTATAATCAAACTATTAAGTAAAGTCCATGGTTTAACTTAGGGTTCACTGTGCAGTGTAGTTCCATGGATGTTTTTAAATTTTTTATTCTGTTACCATGTGTACAAGCTAACATTCCTCCTTTTGATCATATTCAGATATATATTTAAATGGTGTTAATTGTGTTCACAATATTGTGTTACCATCACCACCATCCATTACCTAAACATTTCCATCATTCCTAATAGGAACCCTGTACATTTTAAGCCATAACTTCCCATTCTCTATCCCCACACTGACCCCTGGTAATCTATATTCTAGATTCTGATTGAGTTGTCTTTTTGTTATGTTGAAGGATTTCTTTATATATTCTGGATATTAAACCTATATCGGATATATGGTTTGCAAATATTTTCTTCCATTGTGTAGATTGTCATTTTACTTTCATGATAAAGTCCTTTGATGCACAAAAATTTTTAATTTTGTTGAGGTCTCATTTATCTGTTTTTTCTTTTGTTGCTTGTACTTTGTGTGAAAAATATAAGAAATCATTTCCTAACACAGGGTCCTAAAGATACTTCCCTATGTTTTCTTTTAGGACTTGTATAGTTTTAACTCTTATATTTAGGTCTTTGATCCATTTTTAGTTGATTTTTGTCTATGGTGTGAGGTAGGGGTTGTCCTTTTATTTGCAAATAGACCCAGTTTTCCCACATCCGTTCTTGAAGAGACTGTTCTTTCCCAGTTGAGTGGTCTTTGCCCCCTTGTCAAAGACCAGTTAACCATAAATGTGAGGGTTGATTTCTGAGCTCTCAATTCTATTCCGTTGGTCTATATGTCTGTTCTTGTACCAGTACCATGCTGTTCTGATTTCAGGAATTGTGCATCCTCCAATGTCATTCTTTTTTCAAGAATGGTTTTGGCTATATAGGCCCCTTACCCTAGCAATGGAAGAACTCTTCCATCTAAATTTGATGCTTGGCTTTTCCATTTCTCCAAAGAAGGTTGTTGGAATTTTGATTGGGAGTACATTGAATCTATACATTGCTTTGGGTAATATTGACATCTTAATAATATTTAGTCTTCTAATCCATGAACACAGAATGTCTTTCCATTTATTTAAGTCTTTGATTTCTTTTAGAAATGCTTTGTAGTTTTCTGTGTCATTAATATGCTTGGTTAGATTTTTTTCTAGATATTTAATTCTTTTAGTTGTTATTGTGAACGGAATTCTTTTCTTTATTTCTTCTTCTGATTGTTCATTGCTTGTGTATAGAAACACTGCTGATTTTTGCATGTTGATCTTGGACGCCACCACTTCGCTGAATTAATTTATTATCTCTGGGAGCTATGTTGTGGATTTTTCATGATTTTCTGTATATAGGATCATATCATCTGCAAATAGGGAAAATTTTACTTCTTCTTTAACAACTTTGATGCCTTTTATTTCTTTTTCTTGCCTATTGCTGTGGCAAGAACTTCCAGTACAATGTTGAATGGCAGTGGTGACAGTGGGCATCCTTGTCTTGTTCCTGATGTTAGAGGGAGAACTTTCAGTCTTTCACCATTAAGGTGGCTGTTAGCTGTGGGCTTTTCATATATGCCTTTTATTATGTTGAGGATGTTTCCTTTTATTCCTAGTGTTATAAGTGTTTTTTTTTTTCCCATGAAGGTGTGCTGGATTTTGTCAAATGCCTTTCAGCATTTATTGAAATTATCATATGGTTTTTTTTCCCCTTCATTCTGTAATATGTATATTACATTAATTGATTTTCTTATGTTGAACTAACCTTTCATACCAGGGATAAAATCTACTTGCTCATGATGTAAATTCTTTTAATATGCTGTTGGATTAGTTTTATAGTAATTTGTTGAAGATTTTTGCATCTATATTCGTAAGAGATATTGGTCTATAGTTTTCTTTAAATATTGTTATCTGGTTTTGGTATGAGGGTGGTGTTGGCTTTGTAAAATGAACTAGGGAGTGTTCCCTCCTCTTCAATTTTTGGAAGAGTTTGAGCACAATTGGAGTTGTCTTTTTGGAATGTTTGGTAGGAGTCCTCTGTGAAGCCATCTGGTCCTAGCTCTCAAGACTTTTTTCCTAATTTCCCTTGTAATTTCCTCTGTGTTTTCTTTTAAGAGTTTTATAGTATTGGCTCTTATATTTAGGTCCTTGATCCATTTTGAATTAATTTTTGTATATAGTGAGAGGTAGGATTCCACATTCATTCTTTTGCATGTGAATTTCTAGTTGTGCCAGCATCATTTGTTGAATAGACTATTCTTTTTCCATTGAATGGACTTGGCACTCTTGTTGAAAATTAACTCATCATACATGTGTGGATTTATCTCTGAACTCTCAATTCTGTTCTGTTGGATTATATCCTTATGCCACTGCTTGTCCTTATTGCCAATACCACATTGTTTTAAAGACAGCAGCTTTGTAGTAAGTTTTGAAAGTCCTTCAACTTTGTTCTTCTCTTTCAAGATTGTTTTGGCCATATGGGGCCTCTAGCAGGTCAATGTGAATTTGAGGATCAGCTTTTCCATTTTTCAACTACTCCACCTTCTTGCCATAATCCTTCTCCTATTTTCCGTGTATCAAACAATAGCCGTTCTGTTGGGTGAAGTGGCATCTCATTGTGCTTTTGAATGCCATTTCCATAATGACTAATGATGTTGAATAACCTTTCATGTGCTTATTGGTCATTTGTATATTTTCTTTGGCTAAATTTCTAAGTCCTTTGCCCATTTTTTAATCAGGTTGCTTGTCTTTTTGTTGTGTTGTAGGGGTTTTTTATTTATTCTGGTTAGTAATCTTTTGTGAGATGTATGATTTGCAACTATATTCTCCCATTCTGTGGGTTGTCTTTTCACCTTCTTTATAATCTCCTCTGATGTACAAAATTTAAAATTTTGCCAATATTCTTTGTTTTTTATTTAAGAAATACAGAAAGACTCAACTGAAAACAAAAATAACCAAATCCAAATGTTACAAAAATTATATAAAGCCAAAAGAGAAATAGAAAAGTCCCATTACAATCATACTTTTATCCCTCAGCTTGCATGTTTTCCTTTTCTTTTTCATGTGGTCAGTACATATATAACTCTCTTTTTCTATTTATAGGCTGAACAACATTTTGTTTTGTGGATATATTGCAGTTCAATGAACTGTGCCTCTACTGACAAACATTTGGTTTGTTTACAATTTTTGGATATTTCAAACAATACAATGGCAATTCTTATATATCTGTCTTTCCACATGTAGATGCCTTCTGTAGGATAAATTTTCAAACTGCATGTGCTGAGTCAAAGGGAATGAACACTGAAAATGTAAATATATCAAATTACCCTACCAATTTATGCTACCACCAACAGGATATGAGAGGAAGCTCCTTTCTCCATATCCTCACCACCATTGGGTATGATTAGTTGTTTTTTTTTGTTTGTTTGTTTTATCTTTGCCAGTCCCCTAGAAAAAGAATGCTATCTCATTATTTCATTTTTTTTTAATTTTATTTTTATTTTATTTTTTTTATTGTGGGTAAAAATCAAATTTTTCACAATGCATACCAATATTTGTATCATTATTTCATTTTTGTCACGATATCACATATCTTTATTTATTGCCCATCTTATTTGTTTTTCTATGAATTTATCTGCATGAGTCTTTTGCCCATAAATTTATTTTTTATTTTTAAAGAAGCTTTAGATTGCATAAATGTTACATTGCAAATATAGGGGATTCCCATATACCCCACCCCCTCCACCTCCCCCATTTACCCCCATTAACAACATCTTTCATTAGTGTGATACATTTGTTACAAATGATGAACACAATTTGAAGCATTGCTACTAGACGTGGTCTAGTTTACATTGTAGTTTACACTTGGCACTGCACAATTTTATAGGATTTGACAAAATGTATAAACTTGTATCTGTCATTGCAATGTCATGCAGAACAATTCCAATGTTTCCAAAATGCTCCATGTTATGCCTATTCTTCCCTGTCCCTCCCCTCAGAACCTCTGGTGACCACTGCCTTTATATATATCAATGTTACATGTTCTCCCATTACTAGAATAATAATAAGTCTACTTTAGTGTATAGTTGCATTCCCCCCTTGTATTTGTTCAGTCCTCAATGTTGAGGATTTGGGGATGGTGATGCTCATTCTGTGTCTGATTGAGAGGGGGCTTTGATCCCATGGGGCAGATGAATGGAATTGTCTTGCTTGCAGTTGTAGATACTCTCTGTTTTGGGGGATGGGTGTTGTCCATCACTATCCTTTCGTTAGTTGTCATGGGCGAGTCCAATGAACAGGAGAGTAGGTGTTAGCTGCAACTCTGCTGAGATTCAAGGCTCAACTAGCATATGAACAGACTGAAGATTTAAGTCTCTGGGACGTATATTTAATGAGTATAGTGCTAATTATAGGTTCAAATAAGATATAAGGGGCATAAGAACCATGTGTGGGAAAATTATAAATGAGTCTAATTGTTACATTGGGGGGAATAGGATAGGTTATCATATAGTCCAAGGTAAGGCCTGCTGACAGGGTGCCAAATTCCTGGGATTGTCTACCCTGCCTATAGTTTCTAGATGTCTCTAGAGCCCTCAGGAGCCCCCCTGCTTGAGGCACTGTTTACTGTGGCAGTCAGAGAGATCCTCCTGAGACACGTATAAGCATAACCTCCGGAATGACCTCCTGACTTACTTTGAAATTTCTTAGCCATAAAAACTCATTTGTATTTAATATTTCCCCCTTTTGGTCAAGGTCTTTTTCCAAATGCTTTTCTAGTTGGTGCTTGGTAATAATCTCTCAGTGCCTGGGAGTCATGTCCCATGCTGGTGGGGGTACGGGAGGTAGTGAATTTATATGCTGAGTTTGGCTTAAAGAGAGTCTTTTGCTTATTTTTTTCTTAGAACTGTTTGTATCTTTCATTGGTTTATTGAAGCACTTTATAAATTATGGATATTAGTCCTTTGTCTTACATAATACAGATGTTTAATCTATTATTTTTTAACTTTTCTAATTGAATCTTTTACTATGCAGAAGTTAAAAATATTTATGTAATCATGTTTTCATGTTTTCATTATAAATCATCCTGTTTATATTAACTGTCAGAGCTCATCAACTTGTTGCCCTTATCCATTCTTGCTCCTGTCCATTTTTCTCGCCACATTGTAGCCATGCAAATCTTATCATGTCTTTCCCTTTGCTTAAAACACTGAAGTGATTCCCCACTGCTCTGTCATAAAGGGTGAAATTTTTAATATAACCTCAGAGCATGTGCTCAAACTGGCCTCTTGTCATTCCATGCATCCCCCTACTCTCTAGCCATGCTATCCTTCTTTTATTTCCTTGATGGAGTTGTGTATCTTTCCCTTATAGTACCTGTGTACATGCTATTTTCTTTTCCTTGGGACCTCCAGCTACACTAACTTTCTTTTAGTTTGTTGATTGAGTCATGCTTCTTCCCCATATAGGACCTGTGCCCGTGCTAGTTCCTCGGCTTATTATTTTTTCTCTCATTGGAACCTCTTTATTCTTAGAAAACTCTTACACATCCTCCAAATTTCATCTGTGTCATTTCTTAAATAAGACTTTCTCAGACCTTGCCAATCTAGGCTAGAGCCTCCTATTATGTGACCTTATTTTCACCATGTTCCTTTTGTGAAACATGTAGCACATTTGTAATTTTACATTCACTTGTATGATTATTTGATTTTTGGTTCTAATGTCCATAGACCATAAATTCTTTGAAAGCAAGGACCATGTGGCAGTTTGAAATTATTTTATGAATCCCAAAAAGAGAGATATTATGTTTGTAAACTAATCTATTCCTTTGTGTGTGATACCCTTAGAGTGCATTAAATTCACATGGGAGCCTTTGATTAGATTACTTGATAAGATTTCTTAGGGCTTTTGATTGGACTACGTCAGTGAGGTGTGACTCAGGTTGAGTCCTTGCCCTCTTGCTGGGACTAATATAAATGGACTTATGGAGACAGGCAGAGGGACAAGAGGGAGCCAACGTAGTTGATTCTGCAATGTGAGAAAAAGGATTGCTTAAATACGAAGTCCCCAAGAGGGTGGGTCCACAGAGAAGCTCAAAAGGAGACCAGCTCTGCTATATGCCTGATAGCTTACAGCTGAACTTGGGAAGAGAGCGAAACAGCCAAGATTGATATAGGAGGCCCAGAAAAAGACAAGCCCTATGCCTGGTTGCTCAAAGCTGAACTCTAAGAAATGGTAGATTCTGGAGGGGAAGGCAGAGACCACCGCAGAGATTGGCAGCCATTCTTGCTTTACCACATGGCAACAATGTTAGGATCAACAGTAGCTGACTTTGGTGAGAAAGCATCTCTGATGGTGCCTCAGTTTGGAATCTTTATGGCCTTGGAACTGTAAGCTTTTACCCCAAATAAATACCCTTTATAAAAGCCAACACACTTCTGGTACTTTGCATTGGCAGCCCTCTGGCAAACTAAAACAGACTATATCTGTTTTGTTCACTGCGACATTTTCAGTGGGTTGCCTGGTGCCCAGCACATCATAGAGGCTCAACTATTTGTGGAAAAATGAGTGAATGGATTATGGCTTCTTGTTTTTATCTCTTGATTAAAAAGGTCACTGAAGGATTTCAAGAAGCTTACTATTGTTAGATTCATTTTTTAGAAAGTTCCCTCATATAGGGTTTGTGTGGAAGATGGATTGGAAAGGCAAATATGAAGAGTGGTAAGACAAATAGTTGACTATTAGGATTGTCTGGGCCTCAGATAACAAAGGCTTGGAGAGGAGCAGCAGCATTAGAAATGAGGAGGAAGAGATGGAATCTCAGGACCACTTAAGAGGGAGAACCAGTAGGACTTAGTGATTGACTGGGTGTGGTCATGGTGAGGAAAAAGCAACAATGAAGTCTGAGGATTAAAATTAAATCTAACTTATTTTGAGACTGTTATATAGTGGTTCAGAACAGAGCCTTTGGAGTCATACACATTTTTTATGTAACTTACTGGCTGTATGACCCTGAACAATTTTACTTAACATTTATAATTCATTATAAATGAGTGCTTCATAGAATTTTTAAGGTTACATGAGGTAATGCATGTAAAGTGTCTAGTATTCATGTAGTTTACTGTGAACACGAACAAGTCATTTAACCACCCAAACATATTTTTTTCTGATTGAAAATAAGCATAATATATTCCCTGTTGTCCCTACATCACATAGTTTTGAGAGTGTGAAACCCTTTGAAAAGTATAAATTGGTAATCATCGTAACTGGATATATTAATTATGCCTAGTAAGAGAGATATTCTTTTGTCTTTAATATGAACTCATCCCTTGGTTTTTGGAAGATAGAGTATACTTCTTGGCCATAAAAGCTTGAGAAATGGAATTTATCCTAATGTGAACAGCTTTCTGCCTCTGTGAAGCTCTGAGTTATGTAACCAGTAAATCCTCAAGAATGTAAACTTTACCAAGAACCTAAGGAGATTCTTATTGCTTCGTGTAGAGGGGAGACGAGAGTGAGATTATCAGTAACAAAGCCCTGAAGGTAGAAATGAGTTACTGGAAATTGCCATGATCAGTTTTGGTTGCCTGCTCTGATTTCCTGTAGCTGGGGCTATGCTTATTTTTATGATTGAGTTGTATATTTTGAGTTTTCCTTCCTTGACCTCCTTAGCAATCCAGTGAAAACAGCTTGTGTAATTATTATTCCACACATAAGGATAGTGACAAACAGAAGTCAGTACACTGTGATCCCAATCTTTGTTTATTTCATCCTGCCTTTCCAAATAGAAAGTGCAGATGTAACTATCTTCAAATGTTCTGGTTCTGTGATATGCTATTTAGGAATTTTGTCCAAGGCAGCTCTGAAGTTGGTTTTTTTTTTCCCTGCTGTGTATTTGCTGGGTGATCTTAGCTAAGATTTTTATTTTCAGCCAACACTTTCACTTTTCCTTATTGTTAACACACATGTAACCTCACTCTTGCTTATAAATTGAGTCTTTACCTAGCTTTCTGAACTGCATTTCTTTTGAAGTATTTAGTACTGTAGTCTAATAAGGTTCCCTCTCAGACAGTATTGGTCGTTTTGGTTTACCCCTTTGCACTTTAATATTAAATAAATTAATATGTTCTTTTTCCTGCAGGTTTTCTGTGCTTCTTGCTGTAGCCTGAAATGTAAGCTGTTATACATGGACAAAAAGGAAGCTAGAGTCTGTGTAATCTGCCATTCAGTATTGATGAATGGTAAGTATTAAGACAGGTTGATTTTATAGTGATTGAGGCAGAACAGAAGTATTCCTCTGGGAATGCTAGTTTTTTCTTGCCCTTTCTCTACAAATTATTTATCTTCTCAAATATCATGATTTTAACTGAAAATAATGAGCTAAATGTCCATGTTTTAAAATTCATTAGTATTTCAGAATTCCTATGCCTACCTTAATGAATCAATACTAAAGGCAGGTAAGTTTGCAGAAAGAGTGGAAGTTCTTGTATAAATCTGTTACTATGTAGTTGCTAATATTCCTGTGAAATAACCTGTGCGGCATGTAGTGGGGGTTACTGACATAATGAGATATTGAAATTGGACTGGGGTTTTCCTATCAAAGGAAATGATCTCTTTATAGGGAATGCTTCAATAACTTAGAATGCATTCTTATTAACACCTTGTTACATTCATCTTGTTAAAAATAAAATTTTTTGTATTTAGGATCAACTAGAAAATTGCGTTTTCTACCAGTTACCTCCTCAATGCTACTGACATTTCTTATAAGAGTAATGGTTTTCAATGTAGTTGGCATGTGGGAAAAAAAAGAATATGGCCGGGGAAATGTAAATATTGCATATTCATTGTTCATCTTTGGTGGGACTGGGAATGAATCCAAGGACATGTTAGTAAAAAAAAAACCTGAGTATTCTTGTAAAGAGATATAAAATTGATCATGCTGTAGTGTTTTTCCTTTGAATGCATCTTTGTACAGTTGACAGACACAGTTATTATTAGACATATAATGTTGGACCTTGGTCACCACTGTTGCCTGTATTGGGATATTGTGCCTCCTGGAGGCTGGAACTTAATTGCTCTGAGACCCTCTCCTGCTCTGTCTATATTGCTCATAGTCATGTTTTCCAGTTGCTGGCTTATTAACCTATTGCATATCAGTTTATCTGATCTGTTCTAATCTCCTGTGATCCACTCAATTTCCTTGAATTTCTGAATTCTTATAATTTTGATCAAATATGAATAATTTTCTCTTGAGTGTCACTTTTTAGTTGGTGGTTATTTCAGTCAGTTGCTCAATTGATTTTTATTTCACTGCTTTCATTTTTCTGACACATATCTGTGGACAAGAGCATGTTGCTTAATTAAAGTACCCAATACCTCCTTTATTCGATGAAGTCTTCTAATTTGATAGACATTTTTTTTTTAACTTGGCACAGCTAAAGATGAAGGAAATGGCAGGGAATTCATATAGAATACTTACCTTTTATTAAGCCAAGGAGGCCCTTAACTAGGGACCCTTAAGATAATCCACTTTTCCTGTTTTTTTTTTTTTTTTCCAGCCTTTCGCATGGCTTACCCCCGTCTTTTTCTGAATATTTAATTTGATGCTTTTCGGTGTTCCCTATACCCCTTTTCCTTTCCTCTTTTCTCTTCCTCCCCTCTCTTCCTGCCAGTGCTTTCAGAGAAACATAGCTTTTGTTATTAGCCTTGTCCTGCTGTTTGGAGGTGATAAATATTCAAAGTCTTATGGATCATTCTTTGATATTGAATGAGGTTTTTGAAAAGATACACCCAAAATTGGGTGGTTTCTATTTCTGGCCATGTGGTATTACCTGAACCTAGAAGATAAAATTTGGGATCCTTCATTTCTATAGCAACTTTTCATCCTATTTACTTTAAAGACAATAGTTGATAAGTCATTATTTAGTGAAATTGTAGCACATATAGAATCTTAATGTATTTTTGATCATTCATATTGGTTGATTGCACTTATATGATATTGGCACATTTTCATGTTCACATGGGTCCTGTGCTTTTGAGATACACTAAAGATGTGAAATGGTTGTTATTGCTGGATACTTTTACACAAGGTGATGATTTCACAAAAGCAAAATTCACAGAAAATTTTAGGTATGTTCTATTTAGGCTTCAAGAGTATTTCAAATGAGATTTTACCTCAACTCAAAAGAGCCTCCTAAAAGTCTAGAAATGAAACCAAAAAAAAATCACACAAAGTGATTTAGATCCCGATTTAGATTTTTTTTTGATAGAATGTTATAAAATACATTTAATATTAAAACAATAGAATGCATAAATGCTATCCCAGGTTTGCTATTATTTCACACACTCTTCAGGGAGTGTCATGGTCTTTAAAGAAGCCAGGGGCTTATTCTTTAACCTTAGGCTAATCTATAAACCCTAGTATCAAAAGTATCATGTAGTTCTTATTTGTTCCAACCAATAAACTATACATCTATATAGTCTACATTATTGAATAAAATCACCTATCTCTTCAATACCTTCATTAGCTGGAAGAGAGACATACTATGAGTATTAATGAGGAGGAGCTGCATTATTTACCCAATATTGTGGAGGTCTTGATGTCCATATTTTTGCAATCCATTCACATTGATTGTGTCTGTATTTGCTTTAGCTCAAGCCTGGGAGAACATGATGAGTGCCTCAAGCCAGAGCCCTAACCCTAACAATCCTGCTGAGTACTGTTCTACTATCCCTCCCTTGCAGCAAGCTCAGGCCTCAGGAGCCCTGAGCTCTCCACCTCCCACTGTGATGGTACCTGTGGGAGTTTTAAAGCACCCTGGAGCAGAAGGTAGGGGATCATGTGCTATTCTCTCTCTTTTTCCTCACCAAATTCCTCTGAAAAAGTGCTGATAAGATTTTACAGCACAAGACTTTAAAACACTGCAGATAAGTTCCTTTTGGGTAATTTTTAATGTGGAAGAACAAGGTGAGACATGTGTCTGAGACTATTTCTGGGCAAGTAAAGAAAAATAGTGTGTTGCCTGATATTTTGGCAACAACTCTGAAACTATGACAGTCCCCTCTCTGGTTTAACAATGGACTATACTCATATTAGAAAATAGGTGTAGAATTTGAAGTCAGCCTGTGAAATTCTAGCCTCTCAGACTTGCTTTAGTGTTCTTTGTAGGAAGTGATTGAAAATGAGAGTTCCTTCTTCTGACCAGCTAATGTCAGTATTGCTTTTTGGCATAAACATTTCCACTATGTCTTTTCATTTTTAATCTATCCATATAGAATATAAAAATATTGTGTCAGGCACACAGACCTTTATAAAATTCAGAACTTTTATTCTGATGATATTATATGATGATTAGAAAATTACCGGCATTTAACTTCTTTTGGTTTATTATATCTTTGTGATTATGATATTGTCAGATGAAAGGCACTTTGCAAGTTCAGGGGATTATGAATAGTAAAAATAGCAATTATGTATTTCCTTAAAATGATCTCATCAAGACATTTTCCTTGATAATTAAAATCAATCTTTGTTCATCAATGTTATGTCTTTTCTTCTAGTAATATTCCCTTCCTGTTCCTAAATAGCTCTCTGCCCTTTTGAACATCAAAGACTTATATTGATATTATAATCTCCCCCATTTTCTCCTCTTTTCAGATCATCCCTTAGTCATACTCCTTGTATTATTATGAGTTCAAGCTTGCTTTCTTAAAACCTTTATTCTCTTTACTTCATTTGTCATTTTTGTTGTTCTTCTGTAGTCTCTCTCTGTTTTGAATTGATTTCCAAAACTGGATTTAAAGAGAGAATTTCATCAGAATCAGTTTTTTTAGCTTTTTCTCTGTCTTTTTATTAAAATGCAAACTACTTTTGCACTGCCAGATCAGTCTTTTTCTTCTTTAGTTATACTTTAACCAAAGATCTGGTGAGTTTGCTTACCAATTCTTACATATCTAAGCCAACTCTTCTTTTATTAATAAGATTTCTTCAACATTCTTTGAAGTATCTTTTGCCCTTTAAAAAAGCCATATTACTTTTCCAGATATTTGAGTCCTGAGAAAACCTCTTTTAGGAGATGTGGATGTTTATTGCTAGGTTCCCCTCCCCCCCACACACACACTATTAATTTATTTCCTAGGCACTTAAAAAACCTTCCTTAGTTTCTCTGTCATTGATGTGGGGCAGAGCCTGTGACTTAATTGTTGGTGTATTTAAGAGCTCTTACTATTTTAAAGCAAAATGTTTTAAATCTTTGCATATAAGTTATAGAAGTAAAAAATATTTAAATTTCAATTTTTATTAATTTATAACCACTTTTATACACACAGTTCTGATGTTTGTAATTGTAAGATGCTAAATAGTGATTTTTTTGTACACCTGGAATTGGTGACCTTCTCTTTATTGATGTTAGAAACCTCACCAATGTCAAATTGATGCCTGTTTTATTTTTCTGGCTACTCAAGTGACTCAGCCCAGAGAGCAGAGGCGAGTTTGGTTTGCTGATGGGATCTTGCCTAATGGAGAAGTTGCTGATGCAGCCAAATTAACAATGAATGGAACTTCCTCTGCAGGAACCCTGGCTGTATCACATGACCCAGTCAAGCCAGTACCTACCAGTCCTCTACCAGCAGAGGTGAGAAAACAAAATAACAACCTCTTACTTGCTTCACCCAGCATTGTACTGCCTCTGTCTTGCCTTTTTCTAAGTAGAGGCATCTTTCTGTGGAGGCCCTATAAGTGTAGGATACGATTTAGTACAGTCAGAGTTCTAATTATACTCTTTCACTGTTGAATGCACACATCATAAATACATGCTAAAAAATATTTTATCTTATGTAGAACTGTTTACAAATATATTTGAGCAATATCAAAATGACCTTTAGTGACTTTGTTAAGGAGGTAAAAAGGCAGCCTACTCAATGGGAGAAAGTTTTCAGAAATCACATATCCAATAAGGATTTGATCTCCATTTTATATAAAGAGATCCTGCAACTCAAAAAAAGACAAACAACCTAATTAAAAAATGATTTGAACATACATTTTTCCAAAGAAGAAATACAAATGGCCAAAAAAGCACATAAAAAGATGCTCACTATCACTAACTGCTAGGGAAATGCAGATCATTCACACATGAACTATAACAAATATACAATACTAATACATGGTGTTAATAATACAATGAGTTGTGGGAAAAAATACACCAAATACAAGCTATGGACTATAGATAGAAGTAATACTGAGATGATGTTCTTTTATTATTTGTAACAAATATGTCACAACAATGTAAGGTGTTGGTGATGGGGTGATGTGTGGAAATCCTGTATGGTATGCATGATTGTTCTTTAAAATTTTGAAATTGAAAAATCTCATTTTAATCATTACACATTACATTCTAGGGCTTTCTCCCAACTTTTTGCATTCTTTCTTCCCTAAGCCCTAGACCTGACTGCTCAACCTCTGTTCAGTGTCTCCTATGTCCTATCTGGCTTATACTCTGGGAAGTGTCAATGCTGTATTGTTCCCCATGAACATTCTCATTTCCCTAGCTCTTAGTTTT
>JAQZBX010043218.1:0-21745 GCA_029593785.1 Cabassous unicinctus | reverse complement strand
CAAAATCTTTTTCTAGACTCTTCCTTAATATTCAGGAAAGACTTGATGGTGAAATGTGAAATAAGATTCACCAGGGAATCTATGTGTCCTTTTTACAAAACTTAAATATATAAATATTCTAAGTAAATAAAACAAAATTTTGATCACAAATATTTTCATATCATAGTAATCATTTATGTTGTTCATTAAATATTTTTATTTCTTTGCCCTTTCAGTCCACAGTAGATAAGTTCTGGCTTCCTTCATGTTATCTGGGGGCATGTGCTTTCTTCTGGACAATGAGTTGGATTTGAGTTTGCATGTGTTGCTTCTCAGTTGAGTATTTGTGATTAGAATATCATCAGGTGGTCTTTTAAAAAATTATTTTCATGGTGAACAGCAAGTCTTAAGATAGTGGCTGCTCAGGCAGCATAGTTTCTTGAGTGAGGAGAGATGGATCAGAGCCATCAGAAAACTCATATCAAACATGTAGGATGTGTGAGAAATATGCCTTTGTTTATAAAAACTACTACAATAGATCAAGTTTGGCAATCATGAGAAGAGTCTGAATGTATTAGGGGAGACTTGCTTCTTTCCTGCCACATCATGGTTCACCCACAGATTTATAAACATATCATTGCAAGTGTTAACATGGTACTTTAATTATATGTACATGACTCCATTTCTTCCACTATTCTAGGAACTTCTTGAAGGAAAAAGCCATGTCCATTTATGTGTTTATCTTTACCAACATAGCATAGTGTATGATAGAGAAATGATGCTAAACTCACATTGGTATGAATTTTTCAACTTGTTTCTCTTTCTATCACACTATACAAGTGTTGTTATCTTTTTTAAATAAAGAACATCATGAATAATATTGAAATTAAAAATTTTCTATAGTCAATTACACATTTTTTTCTCTGAAACTCCTTTCTTTCATCCTAACATGTAATTGAGCCAGACCAAAAGATGATCACTTTGCTTTAGTAAAATCATGTTCAAACTTTTTATCAAATTCTACAGGTCATAAATGTTTGTTGCAATCTCAAAGAGCTGAGTCGTTTCTCATCAGAAATCTGAGAAAATAATTTAATTGGTGTCAGACAGGAGTGATCCCAAATTGTATGTCTATTTCCATTGAAAAGAAGGGGTGAGGCTTGGTAACAGTGGATAGAGAATCACTCAATGAATGAGAGAATACTGAATTCCCAGCCTGCAGAGCTCTGCCACATTCTCCAAGGGAGCAACAACATTCCCTCAAGTGCAGGGGCAGTGTCTGGCAAATGAGGATGGTCCACTAATGGGTTTTTGTTATTGATGACTAGTCTTAGGAGTCTTTGCTCTTGTAATTGAAACTTAGCCTACTGTTATGGGGTGCCTAAGGGTTGCCACCTGAGAGCCTCCTTGTTGCTCAAATGTGGCCTCTCTTTAAGCCAAACTCAGCATATAAATGCTTTACATCCCCCCCAGCGTGGGACATGACTCCGGGGATGAGCTTCCCTGGCAACAAAGGATTACTGCCAAGCAACAACGAGCAATACGACTGGAAAAAGACCTTGAATAAAAGGGAGAAAAGGCAAAGACAAATGAGTTCATGTGGCTAAGAGACATCAAAGAGAGTCGGGAGGTCATCCCAGAGGTAACGCTTATGCACACCTCAGTAGGATCTCATAGAACACCAGAGTGGATATCACCCCAAACAGAGGAGTTCCTGAGGGCTCTGGAGACACCCAGGTCCTATATAAGGGTGGATAGGTCCAGAGATTAATGCCTTATCAGTGGGCTATACTTTGGAATCTGTGCTCCTGAGAGTGACAGAGTTGGACTCAAATAAGTCCTCCCTGCACATGGTCCATCAGTCCTTTCTCTTCAAACCTATATATGATGCTGGAGTTTGTAGGTGTACTTCCAGATATTGGAGCCTCTGACCTGACCATTTGTCAGCTGTGCTTGTAATCTCGGTGGAGCTGCAAGGCCTACTCTACAGCTCAATGGACTCCCCCAAGTCACCTGGAGAGGAGATGATGATTGACAACGGCCATCCCAGGGAATGGAGACAGTCTGCAGCTGCAGGCAGGTTAATCCCATTCATCTTATCCATGGGATATGAGCCTCCTCTCACTTGGAGGTGGAGTGGACATCATTGTCCCAGACTACTCAGGATTCGGGGAAGAGCTATGGACTAGAGTGGACTTACTGGTATTCTGTTGTAGACATATTGTGATTCAAGCAATGGAAGAAATTACAACATTGATGTGGAGCCAGTGGCCACTGGACACCTTCAGGGCAGGGAGAGAGAAAAGCAATTGTAATACAGAGGCTTTTTCGGGACTTGGGAATTACCCTGAGTGCCATTACAATGACAGATATAGGCCATTTTACATCAGCATAAAACATGCAGAATTGTGTGGGAGAGAGTGTCGTCTACAATGTGAACTATGGTCCATGCTTAGTGGCAAAGCCCCAGAATGTGTATATCCATTGCAGTTGATGTGCCGCACTAATGAAAGGTGTTTATGTGGGAGGTTGTGGGAGGTGTGGGAGGTGGGGAACATGAGAATCCCTGTAATTTTTGTGTAACATTTATGTATTCTAAGCATCTTTTAAAATATTAAAAGAAAAAAGGTACAGTCAGATAAATGTATATGTTGAACTATAGTGAAAGGATTTCAGGGAACTAATTCTGAGTAATAATTATTTGTAGCAATGCATCTACTTGGAAATCCATTTAATGTGCTAGATAAGAAGCACAAATGTGTAGTATTATACCTTTTTTTTATTTTGGTAACTGTATTCAAATTATGTAACTGATTTCCTTTGTAATTTTATTTTATGCATTTAAATATATTATTCTTGTGAGGACATTTTGGTGTGGGTGTGATATATTTATTAAATAGTACACAGTATAGTGTGGACTTAGTATGATTTTTATTTTGATGCACCATGTTCTAAGTGCAGTGCATAACTCCTGCAAAAATATTGGTAAGGATGGTGGAGATGGTTTTATGACACCGTGGGAAAACTCCAATTTCTAAAGGTTTGCCAAAAATGATCACTTGAACAGATGTTGAATCAAGTTAGGTTATCAGGTATTGAAATTACAGGAAAGTTGTAAAATGTAATTTTGAATAATCCTAATATTTAATTTAGAGACTTGCTGATGTTAATTGTCATAAAATTATCTCCTGCTACATTCTGAGAAGAGCCCATGGTTTTCAGCTGACTGGCAAAAGCATCCATGGAACAAAAAATGTTAGGAGCCCCTGTCTTAAGAGATGGTCTAACCATAACTTTAACCCATAATTTTGAATAATCAGCCCCAGGAACAGCCCCAGCTTATTATCAGGGACTCTGCACAAAAATTGCTTGATATTTGCTTTTTCCTGAGTGGCAGGGTCCCCTCGAGCAGCACAAATTTGCCTTTCTTCTACGAAGCAAGGTGGGGTGTGCAACTGCTATCTGCAGACCCTGACCCCAACAGTTTTAGGCAGTCCTGGAAGAAACTGCACAATGGGATCTCTTCCCCTGCTGTTCTGGAACTTTCATGCTCTGTAAGTTAGAAGCATCATTTGCTGAACATTTCTTTTGTGTCTGAGTCTGTGTCCCCTGTGCCCTGATTGCTGGTTATGATTTAAGGTGTTGGGAACCAGAAAGAATGTCATTTCTGCTCCGGCAGGGAGGATGTTTGGTGGGTATCAGCCAACACACATCTACTGGGACCAGGCAAGCTCCAATCCCAGAAAATAATATACTTTGAACACACTAGAAAAGACCTAACTGTGTGCTATGGGTTCATAAATTCCTTTAGGAACCATGAATGAAAATTTGGGGTCATTTTGTCTTCATCCGTCCAAAGACTCATGACACCTCTTAAAACATTCTCAGCAACTTATCTGTTAGCAAATTATTTTCTTCGCATTGAGACAGAATATTGTGGTGGGAAAGAGATTGGTTTTGATATTATCCAAATCTGGGTTGAATCTCTCATTATTTATTTACTATTGGCTGGGTAAGCTTAGAGAAGTTGACTCCCAGCATCAGTTTATTCAGTTGAAAAGTGTGGGTAATGGCACCTATCTCATGTTTTTGGTGAATATCAAATATTATTTATAAAGTACCATTTCTCAACTACATTTTGAAGTAAGTCTTCTCTAGGCTCAATTTTTGACTCAATTTCAGTAAATATTTTCAAACAAAGGAGGCAAACAATAAGTTATATGTTATTCAACCATCCATTTCTTCAATATATACTTTCTGATAATATCAGGCATTGTTGTCACTGGCACAATATCAATCTTTTCCTTCTATGACCTGCCATAGCACTTTTTTTTTTATTTCCCAAATCACTTTTAGTTAAACAATAAATTCTAGCTTTTATTAAAAAAAGTCCAAAGCCCAAAGCAATCTAATTATTTTTCTACCTGATATAAAATTAAGTTTCTTTTTACGTATCTAAATATAATTCTTGGCACAGAATTCACTTGATATACTGTGTAAAACTTTTCTAACAAGGTTTAAGCTCAGTTCAAGAGAGAAACTCATGTTATACTTACATATTTATATATTTTTTCTTCAAAGCCTAATGTCAAATTTATGAGGGTTTAGACCTGTAATAGGAACATAATGCTACTACTCATATGAAAATAAAAAATCATTCATTTATACAAAGTGTTCCTGAATGGTGAATATGAAATGGGATCACAGAACCTACGTACACACATTAATCACTAAGAGTTCAGAAGTTAAACTCACTTTAAGAAAACTCATTCTTTTCCTCATTTTGGAGCAGACGTTGCAAGCTGTGAGGTACAACAAAAATATTGTGTATAAAACTCCAAAACGAAACATCAGCCTAAACTGGCCATAACTGCAAATTAAATTAAAAATTAAACCCAACCAGATCTTTCCTGTGACTATACAACTTTTGTTTCCAGGCCTCCAGGTTTTTACTGAGGTAACAACCCCTCAGCTCTGCCCCCTCCCCACAAAACAAACAAACAAACAAACAAACAACTACTGCTTCCTTCTGGCTGTCTTTGGCAATACTTCCAAATCTTGAAAGCAAGAGGACCTTCTAAAGTAAATGAGATTGAAAAACAACACTACATGTATATATGAAAACAATCTAAGAGGTTGATCCTAGAAGGAAAATACCAGAAGGAAGCAGTACAGTCCACCCTCAAGGGAAATTAAAGAAATATGGGGGCTGTTCTGCCCTTTCCTCTATACTGTCTCCTGATTACAAGAGTGTGGGACCAAAATTTCAAACTCTGAAAAGGTAGTGACTTTGAAGGAGGAGCTAGAAAATTGAATAAATGATAAAGATTCTCTGGCATCATAGTTATATGTTTAACGTATCCACCAGTGGCTGCTCCTGTGGCTGTCTGTTGAGGCTGACCGTTTGTCCCCGGCCTGGCTGCTTAGATACTACATTGTTAGATGAGTTGTCTCGCCATCGCCCCATGTTGTCTTATATACCTTTCCAAACTCAAAGTTCTTCTTCCTATTACATGAGCAGACACAAAGTCCACAGCACTTGTTGAGTTCTGTTAAAGTCTTCCCTGCTTCTCTCATATCTTTATTTATTTGGTCCATACCTTCTTCATTGTGGTTTAGTTGTTCCCCTTGTTCATCCAGCAGAGTGATAGTTTTGATTTCTTTTTCCTGAGACTCAATGGCTAAACCCAGGATTCTCCTTGTACTTTCCAGAGACTCATTGGTAACCTGGTGAGCCCTCAACTGAATTTCTTCTGAAGACAGATTATCCATGATGAATCAAAACTCGTGATAGGCAAGAAACCAAAATGTGGATATACCAAGGGTCTTCAGCCACTCCTCTTGTGGCCACAGCAGTTCGGACACCCCCAGAAAAGACCTGCTATATCACGTTGTGTTTTCCTTCTAAACATTTATCATTTATACCTAGTATTATTTAATTACTTGTCTTAGGCATCCGTCAACATGCAAACTCCTTTAGATGAAAGAAAGATATATTTTTCATACACAAATTATGCAGATTAAACCTCCTTGAATTTTTCACTTTGTATATATTCTATGCTAATTGTTAAAGATCAAACTATATAGGAAATATGTTAGAGATAGTGATGTGAAGAGAACAATTATGTGAATTAGATTCATGAAAAGCTAAGAGTGTTTCAGAGTGCTTTAGGCTTGGTCTTGAGCATTGTCTAAAGTACAACCAGGGTTCCAGTAGCAGATAATTGGATTTAACTCCAGTGAACTATAAAACAGTTGTTTTTCCTATTATCCTGATTCAAGGAATTACAGTACTACAAATTATGATCTTCCCTTCTGAGAGTATTATCCACTGGGATTCCATTTCTAATTACTTTTTTTTCACTCCTTTGAGAATCTTCCTGAGATGACTTCTTGGGTCAATAACTTGGGTATAAATCCTCCAGCATTGGCTAGAATTTGACCTTTGAGGTCATCAAGAAAATACTCTTCTTTTCACAGGTAAGAGGGGAAATAGGTTTGTATATTAGTTTTCATTATCTGATCATTTATTTATTCCCTTCATTAAATCATGTAACTTTTAGATAGCAATATATTGAAATAGGTAAGTAGGGGGGAAATTTGCTCAGACAATTCATTTTCCGTGTAATAAAATCTATAGGGTGTTTTTTGAGATCTGTTTTTCACTATTATGATGCTATCATAAAATATAAACAGTATGGATCCCCAGCACACGTTTTCACTGTATTTGTTTCCCAATATCCTTTTTATGTTTTCCCATTTCACTAATATCTTCGTGTCTAATGTCACCATGATCCACAAGAAAAGGACAAATTAGAAGTAATTTAGGGCTATGTAGCTTCATTAACCATTTTCAAAGTGTTCTAGCATCTAAGAAGTAAGTAAGTGCTCAAATAGGCATTTCCTGGTCACCACTAAACTTTTAAGAAAGTAGTCTCTTAGCTTGGGAATGTGGAGCTAAGGGGGTTGGAGAAAAATTCTTTAAGGACCTTTTGGATCCCATATTTTTATGAGATTCTTGTTTCTTTTCCAATATCCTTTTATTATTTAGGACCTGGGTTTTAACAACTGATCCTTGTGCCCCTAGGAATATTGTTCTTTGTGTTTTGATTTTCCTTTTTCATCCAAGAACTTTGAAATATTGATCATGCTCAAAGAATTAAATTAGGTCAAGGACCATATAACAATATATTGATGAAGAGGGTGCCTACCATCTCTAGCTAAGCTGCACAAGTATTGCAGAATCATTCTTAATCATCAAAGTTGCTGACTGCACGTGATTATTTGTTGGGGGTATTTCTTGCCTCCCAAGAGCAATCTGACAGGCTTCCCATGGACTATATTAGTAGTCTCTGTTTACCATAGTTCTGCAGTTCTAGAATTAAAATATGTCTAGTGATTATGGTCTCCACTAAAAACTGCAAGTAGCTGTGACCAATGAGACATCTTTTTGGAATGAGAGGTTGTGACCTGAGCAAAGTTGAAAGCTCTGTAGAGACTAAGTCAGTATCAGAATCCAGGTTTTGCTCTGAAGAATTTGCTCAGGGGCTGAGAATGACAAGAAAAACTCTTGGCTTCCTTCTTGCCAACTGGGTCATGATTCCTAGGCACTATCCTACATCCTTGGCCTGAATCTCTTCTTGTACTTAGTTAGAGTACAGATACTTTGGTCTTGACTCTCACTCCTCCATCTTTTAACTTTGATAGGATATGAGTCTCTGTCATCTGTACTTCAAAGGGAACTCTAGCTCAGGCTTCTGTTTAATTCACATGTCTTTCTGCTGGTTCTATAGTGCCAGTCACTGATGCAGAAAAAGGAGGCAATAATATTAAGTAAATTGAATTTAAACATTGTATTAATAGTTATTTTTCCAGAAGCACTCTATACAACTGAGAGTAAGCAGTGACTTTTCTGGGAATATAGCGTATTACAGAGAAAGAATGTTATGCAGGAAGCTAGAATATTTGATTCCTCTCCTGGTTCCTGCATGTGCGTGGTGAGATAGGGCAACAAACGTTAAACTTTATGAATTTATTACTCACCTAACTGAACCTATTGCCTTTCTCTTGTCTACCCTCTTCTAGCATACAGCACCATTCCTGAAACATAAAAGATGACCTATAATTACTTGCTAGGAACATGAATACATAAATGAAGAAATGCTTACAAGATTTTACAAATGCGTTAAATTTTTTTCTGGACTACACAATTTCATGGTACTAATATTTGTACAGTTGTTGAAAAGATTCGATATTACTTCATAGATAAGAAAATGGGTTTTGAGACCAGAAGTTCCTTAACTGTAAAATAAAATAATATAGTGCCTGTTTCATAGCACTGTTGGAATTAAATGAGATAGTGTAAAGCACTTTAGAATGGTGCCTACAAGATAACACATTAAATGTTATAACTATTATTTTGATTACCTGTTCAGGTAAGCAACTAGTCAAGCTTCCAAGTTCCACTAATATTTTTAAGGCGGTTAAAGAATAAAGTGAAACATTGATTTCCTGAGCCTATTCAGAGGTGTGAAAACTTTTATACAGTCTTCTGACAAGTTCTGTAATATTGACATTTGCTGATGTCAGAATTGTTCAATGAAAAACAAATATTTAGCTGTAAATTTTTGTTCTATATGTTTCCCAAACTACTGAAATTTGTTTGTAAATTAAAATTTGAAGATGCATGTGGGTGTATATAATTTTGACTTTCTATTTAGTAGGCATTTAATATAACTTATGATAAATTCAGTAAAATACATATACTATCTATGTAAATTATCATCTATTAAAATTTAAGGAATACACATGAAACACTACCCAGAATTTTAAAATAGAAACTCTCTGTTTTGTGTGACGTAAAGATGCAATTTAATTTTTCTTATTCAAATAATCAATTAAGCCAACAAAAATTTTTGAAATCATTTCAACCTTGATCTGGGGTTAAGAGAATAAGTTGAAGATAGAGTAAATTTTATCGATAATGGACCTTGAATTCCATATGTCACAGAATGGTCTCAAAATTTAGGGAGAGATGAAAGTAGGCAAGAAACTATGGGAATAGAGCCTGATGGCATTAGAGTAGAGGAGATGAGAGATGAGTTGGGGGGCTGGGCTTTCTTGTGTGACTGTCATAAATAAAGATGAAAAGTGTAATGAGATAAGTCCTTGAGGATTCTAGGCAGATGATAGTAATGAGACTCTGAGCATTGGGGATTAAGGGAGGATCAGATGTATCAGTGTATTTCTTCATCCCAGATGACTGTGTTAGAAGGCAAGAGGAAATAAGTTCTTAATTCCAGTGTGCTGGTTCTTTGCAAGTCCCTGTTGGAGAGAGAAAGATTTTTCTTGAAATATGCATCTTGACATTTGTTGGCAGATTTGGGAATATCTGGAGAAGATGGCTTACGCATATGCATCCCAAGTACACCTCCCTTTACCAGCCTTTCTTCCTTTTTAAATATAAACATTTAAGACTACAAACTTCTCAATTAATGCCTTTTTTCAAAGAATCAAGTTTTTATTATGTAGGATTTTAATTGTGATTCAGTTCTAGTCATTTATGAATGTCTGTTATGATTTTTCCTTTGACATATAGGTTATTCAGGTTTTTTTTAATTTGCCAAAACATGGCAATTTTATAATTTTACTTTATAATTTTATTAGGTTCCAGCTTAATTTTGCAGTGTGATTGCAAACTACAGTTTGAAGATAGCCATTTTGGAAATCTGTTTATAATTGCTTCTGATAATTTTTGTAAATGTTTCATGTATTCTTAAGAAAATTTCATATTCTTTTATTTTTGGAAGCAGAATTTTTTACTTCCATGAAATATATAGCTAGCTAACTGATTATTCATCTCTTCTAAATTTTTACTATTTTTTCACTTGATAGATATTAATAAATATTCTAGAGTGCAGTGTTGAGAGCCCCATTCTAATGACTTATTTCTGAACACATTCTATATTTTAAGGTTATTGTGTTTTGTTTGTACAAAGAAGTTTAGAATTTGCATATCTAAATATTTTATCATTATACACCAATCGTATTTATTCCTAATAATGCTTTTGGTCTAATTTTTTTCTTTGATATTAATATTATCAAGCAAGCTTTATTTTGACTAATGCTGCCTATTTTATACTTTTTCATCAATTTACTTTTTTTCCATGTCTTTATGTTTTAGGCATATCTTTTTAAAGTACCTTATCTGGATTTTGTTTTTTATATACATTCTGAAAATCTGAGTTAAATCCATTTACATGATTATTGATATAATTGAAATTGTTTCCAGTATCTCACTTTTTATATGCATTTTCCATTCTATTTCTGTATTTCATTTTTCTTTGGTCTTGCTTTTTAAAGATTGAGTTTTTTTTTTATACTCTCTCTACTGGTTAGGAATTTATATGCTGTTCCTATTCTTCACTTTGTTACTCTGAGAATTTCACCATGCACATCTAACTTAAATTATCTCAAATTAACTTTTGAATACTCTTTATGAAAAATATTTGCATTTTAGAAGACTTCAGCTTTGATGATTGAACTCTGTAAGTATGATGCTGTTATGCAGTTTTCAGGTTTCTGTCCTTTTACAAACACAACATTTTTGAAATCATCTTCATCATTATCATTATCATCATCGTTGCCATTACTATTATTTATTCAGGCAATTTTGATTTGGATTTACATATAAATTTACAATTTTATTTGTACATATTTCCTTTTTTCATCTCAGGCTGTTTATCTCGGTTTATTTTCCTTTCTCCAGAGGTATATTGTTTACATTTCTCTCCTCCTTCCCTCCCTCCCTCCCTCCTTCCTCTTTCTTTCTTTTTTTCTCTCTTTCTTTCCCTCATTCTTTCTGTCTTCTTTCTTTCTTTCTTTCTTTTTTTCTTTCTTTCATTTACTTTTTAAGAAACATTAGATTACTTCAATGTTACATAAAAATATAAGGGATTCCCATATGCCTCACTCCCTTCCTGTCCCACAGTTTTCCGCATTAACAACAGCACTCATTAGTGTGGTACATTTGTTGCAATTGATGACCACATATTGAAGCATTGCCACTAAATATGGATTATAGCTTACATTATAGTTTACACTCTGTCCATGCAATTTTGTAAGTTATGACAAAATGTATAATTGCCTGTATCCTTCATTGCAACGTTGTTTTTAATTCAAGTCTCGGTCGTCATTTTTCATATCTTTATTTCATGTCATTCTGTTTTTAGAGTGCTGTTTGATAAACATTTGTTGAATGAATAATGTTCTTGGTGCAATAATACTTAGTTTTTTTTAGATTATATTTCTTCTTGTATATATAAATATATCTTTATTTATATATACACACAGACACACACACAGACATAGAGCACACATGAGTTCTTGTGGCAATGGCATAAAAGCTGATCAGACCATTGAGTGTTCTGATATATATAATGCTAATAGGAAAGAGGTATAGATTTAGAACGTGAAAATGATTTTTGCATCTTCTAGAGTGATTAAGTTAATGCCATTTATCCCAATGAATAACTGTCCATATAAAGGGATTGCATGACTCAACAATATCAGGAAGGAAATATTCCTAGCCAGGGCTGTAAAATGGATCTGGGCAGCAACAATGTATTAAGGTTGGGATGAATTGGAAAAAGTGACCAACTTAAACATATGCTTAGACTTCAAAAAATGACTATAAATATTTCATACAGATTATAGGTATCTATGAAAGAGCATAAATTTATCCATTCAAGACTAGCCACAAATTGAGTAAATTAGGATGTGGAAATGGAAGACAATGGTTCCAAGTACATGCTATTAATATGAAATTGTCCGAAAAATGACCAGTTTACATGACTACTCAAATAACCAAGTTTTAAACAAACTGTGCACACCATCACGACACCACTGCCACCTCCAATCACAGCAACAAATACACAAATAAAACCTCTCTTTGTGTTCCAAACAATGGTTTCGACTTGTTGAGATACAAAGAAGATCAGCAGGTCACTGAAATGTGAGATGAGGGTCTGTTGTTGGTTAGGTTCTTGCCCTTGGATAAGTCTCTCCCCACTTTGGGATTCAGTTTCTCCATCTTTACAATGAGGAAATTTATCTAGGCTCTCTTTGAAATCCTTTCTAACCATCCATGTGTCTATGTATATATATTAGAAATACTGCAGAGAGTTCTATATCTTTCTAAATTTCTATTATTATTCATTTGACATAGCAGCTATATAGTTTTAATTTTAATTTCCTAAACTATGGGGATACTTTTATAATTTTGTCATTAGTGCCCAATTTAACTGCCAATTGTTATCACATAACACAACCTGAAAGAAAATGATTTTTTGACAAAATTTTAGACTTGTTTTTTGCATATCTACCAATAACTAATTACAGAAATACTACCAAGATATATAATTAAAACACTCTGAATCTTTTTATAGAAAGTACGATTATTAACCATGGTTTCAATGACTTTTTAAAAAATTCTTATTTCTTTTTAGATAATAAAACCAATGTCTCTCATATGAGACAAAGAAATATCCAGAAAAAAAGTATACAGAAATGACAGAATTTATTCTCTTGGGTCTAACAAGCTTTCTGGAGTTGTGAGTTGTATTCTTTGTCCTCTTCCTTGTAGTTTACATTGTCACTGTGGTAGGAAACTTGGGTATGATTGTTTTAATCAAAATTGATTCTCGATTTCATACCCCCATGTACTTTTTTCTCTCAAGTTTGTCTGTTCTAGATCTGTGTTTCTCTACAAATGTCACTCCCAAAATGCTAAAAATATTCTTATCTGAGAAGGTCATCTCGTACGCAGGTTGCTTGGTGCAGTGCTATATTGTCATTGCCATGGTCCCTATGGAGAACTGCATGTTGGCTGTCATCGCCTATGACTGCTACATGGCCATCTGTAACCCCCTACTTTACAGCAGCAAGATGTCCAAGAGTGTCTGAGTATGCCTGGTCATTGTCCCTTATGTCTATGGCTTCCTCCTCAGTGTGATGGAAACTTTGAAGACCTACAACCTCTCGTTCTGTGGTGCTAATGAGATTAACCATTTCTATTGTGCTGATCCTCTCCCCTTATCAAATTGGCATGCTCTGACACCTACAGTAAAGAGTTGTACATAGTTGCTGGCTACAGCAATGTCCAGTCCCTCCTGGTCATTCTCACATCCTACATGTTCATCATTGTTGCCATCTTCAGAAGCCATTAAGCAGAGGGAAGGAAAAAAGCTTTTTCCACCTGAGGCTCCCACCTGATAGTGGTCACAATCTTCTATAGAACCTCTTCTGTATGCATTTGAGACGTCCTATTAAGGAGTCTGTGGAGCAGGGCAAAATGGTGGCCGTGTTTTATACCACGGTGTTTCCCATGCTGAACCCCAAGATCTATGGCCTCAGGAACAAGGATGTGAAAGAGGCATTGTGAAAAGCAATAGGGAAACAAAAATTGGTAAAATAAAAGTTTGAAGTTATCATTAAAAAATCCTGAAGTGGTGTTTGATATGATATTATTCAGTTATACATTATACTATAGGCTAGTGATGCACAATGCTTTTCTGACTTTGTTAGACAGCTAACTGGATTGAAATCATGCAATTTAGTAGTCAAAAATGGGAAGGATAGGAGGTACCATTTAAGCAGTTCATTATTATTCACTAATATCATTGCATTAATTAGTGTCACTTCTTATAAGAAATAGTCACTTAAACAATGTAGGGTTTTTGTTTCCATTGTTTTTGTGGTCAGATAAGAAATTTGGTGGTAAGTATTCATTGACTTGTAAACCAGGGTTATTAGGTTAGGTTGCTAGACTCCTTACATTTTGTTTTATATTGACTGTAGCTTATGTTCTCAAAGTTACTTCATGATCCAAAATGGCTGCTTGAGAGCCAACTTGCATGTGCACATGTTCTTCAGATGCACTAAATTTTCCATACAACATATCTTCTTATATCTCATTGGCTAAAACTTAATCACCTTTCCATACCTCCTTGAAAAAGAGACTTGGAAATGTCTATTCAAAACTGTGGACCAGAATAAAAAATGACGGTTCTATATCTATGGATCTAGCTACCTCTACCCTCCACACCACTGGTGAATAAATGTCTAAAATTACATATAAGGAAGGCATTTGAGGTAGCTTTCTTGGGCAAACAGAGTTCATAGAAAGGTGACTTCACTCATGGAAACACACACATACAGAGGGGTGCAATCTAAGCTGTTCTCATTTCAATCTTCTACTTTGCCAATAACATGTAACTCAAACTTTTGATTTACTTTCAAGTAAAGATCTCATGACAATCTCTCCCCAAACAGTAAAAACACTTTTAATTAACCTTTCACTGAAAATCTTTCTTCATGTTTCGATATTTTCAATTGCTTGCTAGTATTAAACAAATTTAAAACCAGAAATATCTTAGAGACTATCTGATCTGAAATCTTTATATATTGATAGGTAGAGTTGAACCCAGAAAACTTTCCCATAGGGCTAGACTGAAGTTGTTCATTGTTCTATCTTTGAATGAAGGTTTGTGTTATTTTTGTATTTATAGTGATGACCTAACCTTGAATGCCTGAAAGTCTTGTTGCATGCTTTATCCCATACACAATTTTAATTACCAATATTTTTTTCTTTTTAAGAATATTTCAGTCTTACCCCATCCTAATTTAAGTAATTTATTGCTACACCATTTTCAATTGTAAAAATGTTTCAAATGTGAAACATTATATTCACAGATGGGAGGGTTTTGAATACATCCTATAGATTCCATAAGAATTTTTCAGTAAATTATCTTCGAAAATATTTTTTCAAATAAATAATATATTTTCAGAGGTCCAGTATTAAAATCAAATAGCCTTTTTCTTACGTCATCAAAAATGTCTTGCTCAACTATTATTTTGTGGACTTGTTCTACGGGTATACGGCTGTGTTAGAAATTAAGATTAAAAAGAAGATATAATTTTACTTAACATATTCTTCCTTTTCTTTTCAAGGATCATTGTAATATACAGAAACTACTTTTAACAGTTGCTTAATTAAAGATATTTTATAAACAATTATATTTAGGTATTATTCACAACTGTGTTTAGATGTAGACATGGGTAGTGAAGTTCAATTGTATGTCAAGTAAGGACTTATTACCTTTCTGACATTCCACTCATTTCTTTACCATCCTAGCACCTGAGACTCTAATATAGCCTTAGTAATATTACCACATGCCTGCACCTTTAGTTTTTTAGAGCATGGTCATAATTGTTAACCCTAAATCAACAAAGAGCATGAGTACACTATAATTTTCTTACTTAAAGTCTTTATCAGTTAATAGAATTCTTTAAAATATCTTAGCAATAAAGGCAAGTGCAAGTTGTAATTCACATCTGAGGAAAGGTCTTGCTATCTTTATGGACACTTTTATGACAGGATTCTTTACAAATTTTAAGCCATTAAGTTCAAATCCAGGAATCAAGAAAGAATTGAAGTCAATTTACATGCTTGGCATGAGAAACACATTATACAAATCTTGAAGCATTGAACAGAGAAACATATATATTTAGGATCATGGATTGAATTACTGTAAGATAAGGGAAGAAAAATCTAGCAGAGGAGAATGTGCATGCTATTCCAAAACTGGCCAGGCCCGGTGATGCTTCCTATCTTATCTAGCCATGCATCATAAAAGTTAAGGGAAGCACAAGGCTTTATATATGTAATAGTATCACTATTTTGTTAAATTAATATTATCCATCAAAAAATAGCCATCAATTTAATAAATAAGTTTTTGGCTTGTAAACAAATCTGCCAGTTTTATAAATACAACTTAGCCAGTCGTAGATTGTTTTTGCTTATGAGAACACTGTTAAGAGACATTTCCTATTTTTAAGCTGATGGCTAACTTGATACGATGAATCTATTCCCCAGTCACCAAAAGATGAACTATGTCACTTTATTTCAAATAGTTTGTGTTTTCAGATTAATGGGATATAGTGTTCAGGGATTTGTGAAGATTTATTAAAATCTTGTTGACTGATAGATGCATAAAGAGCCCAAACAGTCTTACTTTCTAGGTTATCATTATTAATAATTCTGTTTAGTCAATGCTAGTTAACATTATAAAATTATATATTATGTACATATTAGGAAAGGAGAAGGGAACTCAAGCAATAAACAATGAATGATAAAGAGCAGTTTATTAAAACATTTGAAAAATTCCCTAATTTGAAGTAAGGGAGGAGGCAAAAGTTAAGCTAAAAGTGATCAAGCTCTACAGTTGCCTGAGAAACAGGAAAATCAATGCCCCTTGCCTTCTTCCTCTGTGATTGACTAGGGGTTTAAGTGTGGAAATGAAAGACATTCCATTGGGTTTTCAGAATTTAAATTCAAAGAAGAGCTGTTTTATTTTTCCTGTTGAACCACTGGAAGAAGCATATTCACAAAACTCAATGATAGAAGCACATATCTAGAGAGGTAGGGCCTAGAACTTCTAAGGTCTCTCTGGTTCAACATGGTGAGGTAGTTGCAAGAATCTCTGTGTTTTATAAAGGGGTAAAACGTAAATGAAAGAATCAAAACATTAAAGGCCTGTGTTTCAAGTAAGGAAAATTCAGTAAGAATCAACTAAGAACCAGGATATATCATCAGAACATAAGCTCTATAAAAGCAGATGCTATTTTTACCCCCAATATATCCCAGGCACATAGTGAATGAATAAATAAATAAATGAATGAATGAATGTCAATGTTTATAGATGATGGCATCAAGGATAAGAACTGTCTTGGAGTACCTTCATTTTCTAGAACTCAGATGCAGCCCTGTGGAAATCAGGAAGAGGGCGTAATCAAGTTAAGTTTCTTCCATTTTAAAAATAAAACCTCAAAATATTAATAAAGCTCATTTAGAGAAATAAATTTGCATACCTACAGTCTCAATCAGGTGGGCCAATTATACCCACCTATAATCTGCTTACAGATTCTCTTTTTTAATGATTATTTAACTCATATTTCTCAAGCATGTTAATATCTTTAATCTCCTAAATGAGTATTAACTATGAACATGAGGAAGAGAGGTATTAGAAATCATTTTCTATCAATAAAAAAACACATATCAAAAAATGTCCTTTTGCATACTGTTAAGGAAAAAACAGAACAAAACAACATAAACAGCAACAAAATCCATCTACATAACCTAGGAATTAGTTGGAATTTAGAGATGTATATTAATTGTTTTAGAAGAAGTAGAGGCCCATTTGGAGTTAAACTGTGATGTGTGAACATGAATTGTGCCACCCTTTATTCTCTATTTTACCAACTCTTTCTTGCTTTAAAAGGGAGGAAACATTTTTTCAATAATAGAAAGAAAATTGTTAATGTTTTGCATACTATGTATTATAGTCATAATATATGTTGTGACTAATGCAATACTGACACCCAATTATTGTCTCAAGGGACTCCAAGATCTTTGTTCCATTCAAAAAAATATCAGCACAGTCCTCAAGATAAAGAGACTAAAACTTAAATTGAGAAGAAAGCAAAATATCATGTTTTAAATCCTTAATTTTAAATTTCTAATTCTCCTAAGAGTTACTTGTCCTTGAGATTCATTTTCTATTATAGATGATGCAATATGTAGCATTTTAATTGTTCATGTTTCTGTCTATATTCTCCAGTGAGAAGATCTCATAGTGGGATTTCCATCCCTTACAAATCCTTCTGAGTTACCCATTCATGATGACAAATGAGATATTACCAAGTACAAATTTTCTTCATGCACAGGTAGGCTCATTCATAGGAAAAGTTTGTGTGTTTTTATAAATACAGTTTAAAGTGTTATTCCGTTAGGCTATCTTTGCAATTCTCGGTAGACAGAGAATATACTGTGGAGGGTTGTTAGGAAATGGGATTGGAGGAATATCAATGTGGCAATGGAAGTCCATGTGGATGGGGCTTTTTGCTGGATGTCCCAATCCGTGGACTGCAGTTCATCCAGTGACAGAAAGATAAATAGTCTTACCTAAACAATTGGGTCCTATCTCATAAAGAGGTACTGGAGAATAAACAGATAACAGTTTTTTTGGTTTATTTATTATAACTGTCATTTTCAATATCTATCTATCCACCTATCTTTCATCTATCTATATCACACACATGCATAGAGTTGTTTAATTAGACTTGTATAACCTATCAGTATGTAAACAATAACAACAACATGTTTTCAAATGCAGTTATTGACAAAGAAGCCCACTTGGCCTCAGGACAATAATAAATACTCCTTTATTACTTAGAAACCATAGTCTCCTTTCTTAATTCTTCCTTCTTCATTCTAAATGATAGGAATTTAACGTGGAAAATACCTGTATGAACAAGCCAGGGCTGTGTGCCATTTTCTAGATTCCTTTGCTATGTCACAAATAACAGCACTCTAAAGACCCTGAAGTCCCAATCAGCTTAATAAATGGGGTGGCCTAATCTTGCTAGTATGACCAACTGTCTTGGTTTGCCTGGGACTGAAGGGTTTGTTTGGATACAAAACTTTCAGTCTAAAATCAGGAAAATACTGGACAAATGCATAGCAGTTTTTCATCCTACATATAACCTACCACAACTTGAGGTAGTAGTGAAAATAGATAGATTTCATTAGCAGATCAACATTTGAACCTCATTCTCCTATTCTGTTCAAATTTGTCATTGAACAGTTACTAAAATTTGAGCCCTACATATGACCTGGAGGTGGAGCTTCAGGTCATATGGCTCAACTACATGATACGCTCAGCACATAAAGGTGCTGGAAGCCTAATGTCAATTATCTTTTCCTTTTTAAAAAAAATTCTTGACTACCTTTTACTGAAGTGAAAAAAGAAGCAGTTAAAAGGTTTTTTTTAAATACACAAGTTTTGTTAATCATTGAATAAATCAATAAAACTTAAAAAAACCGTATTCTCTAGAACTTGGATAGAGTAGGCTGAGAACATAAAACCTTTTTCTTGTCTAGATATATGGAAAATGGCTAATTATTTGTAAGGGGGCCAAGATGATGATGCAGATATCCCTGCAGAGTAAAGAGGAAATGTTAATAGATTTGACAACACGCTCTGTCTCTTTCTTTTACAAATTTACAATTAGATGAAGCAACATCTCCTTGTCCCTGGCATTTTGGCAGAGGAAACCTATAATGCTGCTCCTTGTGTTTTATTAAGTCAACATCTTCCTAAGAAAGGAGAAAAATCATCTCTTATTTTTCCAAGCTCCATTTTATTTCTGTCATGTAAATTCCAACTGGGAAATGAGAGGTAGCTCATCTAATATTGGGGCAAAACCCAAGGAATGAGGAGGAAAGGAAAGATCTCAGATGACAGTGGGTAGGAAAAGGGATGTATCTTTATAGTCAAGAAACAGTTTGTTGGTAACAGCAAATTGTGGGTGATAGAAGATCCAGAGATTTTTCGGCAAGGCACTCAATACATACATATGTAAATACATACATACATATAGAAAAGCATGCAAAAATAAGTTATGAAGCAAAGTGAAAATGCCTTAAACCCCAATTTGCTACCAATAGCACCTTTCTCAATACATGTGATTTAAAATGAATGAATGATTTAGTAATGAGTCACTCAATTTGGCAGCAACCAAGTAAGCTGCCAATAGATAGATCAAAGAGAGGGTTATGACAAGAGGGAATTGGTGAAGATTCTATTACAAAACTGTCAAGTTTAAGTAATGATAAGAATATCAGTAATAGCTGACAGTATAAACTTTTGTGTGTGTGTGCTAGACACTGTTCTATTCACTTTTTCTGGCTCAATTTATTTAATCCTTAAAAGAGACCCAGCTTTTCAGAGGAGGAAATCATCTTTGAGAGGTGAATTAAATACATCATTTTAAAGCAAACAACCTCACTGCTCTGTCTTGTAAGTTAGATATTAATCATAGTCTTTATAAATATTTAAAATGTGACACCCAACAAAATATATTTTTTTTCTTTTTTGATCGAATGCAAATGCAAATTTTGTTTCCTCTATATATTTCCTGGACATGATAGATTTTATATGATATTCTTGTTAATACAACTATTATTTTTTATACAACTATGCTTTAGAATATCTTAAAGAAATTTCCCTTTTCATAGTTTATACATCTTCTTTTAGTGTTAACCTTTAAAATGGTAAACCATTGAATGAGTTATTTTTATAAAATTCTCTTTGTGTATATAAAAGTGTGTGTGTTTAGGTTCAATAGTTAATCTGAAGAAAAAGTGCAGAATATATGTGTATATATCAATTCTTTTAATCTGAATACTACATATTATAACTACACATCACCTTCTGAATAGATGTGTCCTAAAGTAATGTATTCAAAACACAAGGCCAAATAATATAACAGCTAAAAGTCAGTCTCCTTTTTCTAAGTAAATCTCTTCAACTACTTTTGCTTTTATGCAATGAGACTTTTCAACTTATAGGAAAATTTGAATCACTTTAAGCTTGTATCTTCTCATACTGGGTATTATGTTTGTGTTTATCTAAGAAAAGAAAACAATCATAGTCTGAGTTATTTACATTTAATATATCCAATAAAAGCTGAGAACCTTCTGACTGAGATGCATAGTTTTCTTAACCAGTAACAGGCAACCTCAGTAGATGATGTTACAGGAATGGAGGACTTCTTTATAGAAACTATGAATATTTTTTGATGACTCCTCTACAGTAACCTTAAATAAATTAAATCGTGAGAAAACAAACAAACAAATATTTACTAATTTTTTTGAAACCACAATGGAGCATGACAAAATATAAGTTTGATTCTTTTACTAGAATACATATTAATAGCATTAGTAGAAGTCCCTTGATCCAGCCAATCTCTTACATTTTACACATTGGGAAATTAAGTTCCAGATAAAGAAATTTAATAATATAATCAGGACTAAACACAAAGCTCAGGGAGTTCATTAAACTTTGCTTTCTGAAATATTTCATGCATATTTTCTTAGTTCATCCTCATAACAACCCCATAAGGTAGACCCTCTCATTTTCCCATTTATTCATGAGGAAGCTGAACACAGCAATATTGAATAAATGATTTAACATCACACATCTAGTAAATAGAAGAGCTGAGAATTGAAACCAAGTATTCAGCCATTTTACTATTAGTGAAGCATTTCAGATTTCATTAAAATATCATTTTTAATGCAACAAAAAATACCCCTATGTAGTTCATCTTTATTCTACTTCAAATATTCAGCATCATCAAGGACCAGCTGGGAAGTGATGATGATGATATTCTTCTAATTTTTACTTCAGTGGCAAATACAAGAGAGCCTTATGAAGAACCAGTTTTGTAATCCTTTGGCTCATTAATAAATAGAACATAAATAAAAAGTTTATGTTCATAAATTAGCTCAAAATATTTTAACTAGAGTATTAGAAGGTATAAAGAATCCAGATGTTAGCCAAGTTAATCTGATACAGTAATATAAAAAAATTGCCTCCTACCCAACTTTTCAAAAATTTTCCTATCGTTTCTAATACATTTTAGAAATTTCATGAATTTATACTTAAATGTTTACAAAATAATCACGTTGTTTTTGCTCAGAATTTTTTTCTTTTATTTTCCTCAAAGTTCTAAGGAACTATAAAAGAATTGGGAAATAAAGGAACTATTAAATATCTCTCAATCTCTCTCTCTACCTAACTAAATGTATCATCTTTCTATCTATCTATCTATCTATCTATCTATCTATCTATCTATCTATCTATCT
>JAQZBX010043217.1:0-21745 GCA_029593785.1 Cabassous unicinctus | reverse complement strand
CAAACACACACACACACACACACACACACACACATACAGAAACCTTCATTTCTTAAGGAAAAGTTACATTTTAGTAATGAACAACATGAAATAACATCTCACAGGATGAGATCCATTATATTAAATTTTAAATTAAATATGGCATTATATGAAAAATATTTGCTAAAGAATTATTTGTTTTTAAACTTCCAAAAAAAGTCCTTTATGTCTAGTTCAGTTCAATGAAATAGCAGGGATTATGATTCTGTTTGCATCCACACAAATGTGACCTGCTTCATCTTCTTTGCGTGGTACAGTGTACTTACTGATGGATGTTCTTTTTAACTTGTGCTTTGAACCATATCCTTTTTGACCCTTTGTCCCAAGTAGTTTAAAGGTCCAAAAGATGAACTTTCTCTCTGTATATAGTCATTTAGCAAGATTCACTTCCATTTATGTGCTGAGAAATATGCTTTTCATCCTCTGAAATTTCAGTGCTGTTCTGAATATATTTTCTTTGAATATGATATTACCCTGACTGGAGGGGGATTACCATAGTGAAGAATGAGAATTCTTTCCCGCCTTTCATGAAATGATGTAATCAACACACTTGTTCATGGCCACCTGGATTGTGTATACAAAACTTCAATACTTCTGAACTTCTGAATGTCAATATTTATATCTGGGTGACTTTTAAAATATGAACTTTATGCTCTGGAAGTTTTGAGCCTTTTTTTTTTTTAAAGCATAGAAACCTCCCCTTCTCCTTTCACAAATCAGATCTAATGCAGCACCCTAGATTACGGAACGGCAAAATGGATGATGGAGGGTTCTGAGATCTCTCACATGCCCTCCTCCTCAACTTCCCCCCATGTCACCCAGGACGCTCCTGAAGCACCTCGATGGAATCCCAGAGCTCCAGAGAAGGTCAATTAAAAGTTTCTGATACCTAGATGCAAATCTCCCCAGGACACGTGGGGGCAGAGGGTCTTCAGAACATTCGTCCAGTATGGCACATACTAATAGGGTGAACCATACAAACTTCCATCGCTATAGGTCAAATATCAGGAATTTCATATGATTTAACTTAATAGAATCAAGATAAAGTAACTGATCTCTATAAATCAGTTACACATTTTTAAAAAAAGATTTATTTTATTTATTTATTCACACACCCCCTCACTGTTTGTGCTTGCTGTCTGCTCTCTGTGTCCATTCGTCGTATTCTCTCTGTGTCTGCTCGTCTGTCTTCTCTTTAGGAGGTACCGGGAACCAAACCTGAGACCTCCCATGTGGGAGAAAGGCACTCAATTGCTTGAGCCACCTCAGCTCCCTAATTTGTTGTGTTTCTCATTGTGTTTCTTCTTTGCGTCTCCTTGTTGCATCAGCTTGCCATGCCAGCCCTAGCTGGGTCAGCTTGCTGTCTTGCTCGTCTTCTCTAGGAGGCACACAGGAATTGAACCCTGGACCTCCCATACGGTAGGCAGGTGCCTAAATGCTTGAGCCACATCTGCTTCCCCATTATACCTTTTTTTGTGATTTGTCATTAGGCTGTGTTAGCCAACAGATATTTGCACTTAGATCTATGCACAATTTCCCTTCACTCGGTTTACCATTCTCTACCCTGGGTCCTGGCTGGTTTACTTATTTTGCCAAACACTTCCCAACTCTGTGGTGAAAGGAGCGGGCTTGCCCATACCAGGAGTGATGTTTCCAGTTTTATTGCTTATTCTGCAACTTTTCTTCCAGAACACCATGGGTATCTTTGTGACCCTCTGGCTAACTTCTCATACTCACTCCCAGCACTTCTGAACTCTACTTTCTCAATAAAACTGGAAGGCTGAAATAATTAGTAAACAATAATTCTCCATGGCTATCCAGGGAAGCTGTAGAATGAAACTCTAATTTCTAATTAAATTTAAAATAATGGTCACACTTAGTTATTGACCCTCAATATAGGGGAGCTGAGTTCTGGGTATTTTGTAACACCAGATGAAAAAAAATGATTTGATTTACCTAAGGAATGCATTTTGGTAATTTGATATGAATATGGTGTGTGTGAAGTTTGAAGAATTTGCTTCAGATAGAACAGTGGATGAGACAACGTGAGGATGAGACTCAGCTATAGCTATACAAATCACACCCCTACTCCACATACCACTTTTCTTGGGCTGGAAGTCGTCCTGCTTTTGTGGCTTCCTCAGTTGAGAATGACCCTGCCCTCTAGTGGCGGGAGGCCTCTGCAAAAAGGAGAAGCCATCAACCATGACTAACTAATGGCAACTTTCCTCGGGCTTAGTAAAAGCCTGGGTTGGGCGATAACTTTGTTTCTTGTGCCTCCTGTGAGTACTTAGAGATGGCTGTGCAATGCGTGCACATATGTAGCCATGGATGGTTACAATTTGACAGTAACATCTGGCCCTTATAGAGCAAAGGAGATTTTGTAGTTCTCTGTACGAAGTCTCATAAGAAGTGATAAATCTATGGGGACTTTTGGCAAAATCTCTGGAATTTCTGCTGGATATTGGGGGGAAGGGGAGGTGTTCTTTATTTTCTATTCTACTTGGCTCTATCCTAAGACTTTGAGACAAAAGACAAAAGTAAGCATCATTCCAAAAGTATTTATTGTGTTATTATATCAAAGTGGCCCCACCGCTGCTGGCCTCATTTCGTCGGTTCAAGGATGATAATAGCTATAATCTGCTCTAGTTGGTGCTCTTTCACATCAGCCCACGTGTGTATGGCCACAAGTCACAGCAGCCCTCGTGAGAGTAGATTTGGGAGCCGATACTTTGGAGTCTCTACCTTTGGTGTCTTTCAGACACTTTTGGGATGGAGGAGAAAGATCAATGGGAAATCCTTTAAAAATCACTGTGTCCTGATTATTTTCAAAATACATTCTTCTGTAATCTGACTTGATGAAGTTATTCATTGATTTATCAAATACTAGTTAATATTTGATGAGCTATATGTAAGGCAGGAACTGGGTGTACAAAATGAGTAAGAAATGTTTCCTAGTCTTAAGGAGCCCGGAGTTGCTTGAGGACACAAATGAGGACATAGATATTAGAATACAAAGCACAAATTTCAATTAATTTTTTCTATAGCGTAATCTTAAGTGTATGGAGCCCTGATCATTAAAGTATAGAGAAAAAGGAGAATTGTGGGAAAGAATACAGATGACTGCCTGTAATGGGGAGAATGAGAAAGTAGAGCTAAGTTCATAGAAGAAAAAAATGCAAGAAGAAATTTGAAGGCTAAACACAGAAGGAAAACATCACTTCTTCCCTATCACAAAGATATATAGGCAGGAAAGAAATATTCTTTGTCTTCACTTTGGAAAGTTAAAGATTCTAATTAAGCTTTAAAAAATCAGAAAACAAAAAACCAAAGGATGTAGTTATGGGGGTAGTGTTATCAAAGCCATACTTAGTTTTAAAGCAATACTTTGTGTGCTCCTGAGCTCTAGCAGTATAAAAGGCATTTTTATTTTATGGGAGATGGCTGTACTTTGGGGAACACAACACATTTTGAAGTGAACAGTCACACACAGGTTGCGAAAAAGGAATACATGGTCTCATGAGTCAACTTTTCATCTCAATTTTTATGATTTTCTGAGACATTTTGGTAAAAAAAAAATTCACCCTTAGGCAAAGAAGCCAAATAAAAATTGAGATTATTGTTACTTCTTAGAAAAAGAGTTAATCTGTTTCAGTCCTATTTTTTTATCCTACAGGTTTTTGAAAAGAAACACTATATGTTTTTTAAAAGGTCCAGATTTATTTATTTACTCTCTTTACATATTTCTTTTTCTCCGTATATAACCATTCACAAAGATAGGTCACTTTGCATATACACACATGGTTAGCAGCACCAAAGGAAAATGAATAAATATTTGAAACACTATGCTGCTGGGTTTCAACAAATGAAACACATATGCCTAGATGCTCTGGCCTAAGTGCAAACTTCAGCTAATGTCAACCTTAGCCAGATAGAAAGTCTAATGTTCAATATTAGATGGAAAGTAGACATCTGTGAGATAACAAAAATGAAATTAGATACTACTGGAGATCAGCAATAATTAATAATTCAAATTAGTTTGCGACATACTTTAAAGCTCACTAAAGACATGTTTTAAATGGGTCTTAACATTTGACCCATTTTTCAGATAGTGGTTTTGTTAAATTGGATTTGGACTAAAATTATAAATGTACAATTCTGTATATAACATGTATACTATTTCTTGTGTGCTTGCCCATATGCTTATGATACAGATAAAATGATTTTTAAAACAGTTCTAGTTCCCTTCATTTTGACTAAAGATTTACAATCAATACTGAGAAAATTTCTTTGGACCTAAGAACATTTGTCTGGGCCTTAGACTAGAACATATTAAAAATGGTTTTACAAAATGATTTGAGTAGCCAGTATTTCCCAGCAGCTATAATAGTTACATATGGAAACTGAATTTAAAAAGCTGAATCATGATTTTAGGCATTTCCCTTCCTTAAGGAAAGAGTCAGTAAATTTATTTGTAATCTCCCATGTTCTCAAAGACTACAAAGAGATAGTTTATGGGTTGAGAGCTCTACGATACTTAACTGAGTCATATCTCTCCTAGTACCTTAATTTAGCAGTATTTTCTTGGCACTAGTTTAGGGCTGACTTTAGCAGTTGAGTTGTTTTCCTTGGAGGAAGTTGAATACTCAATCCGAGAAATGTTAACTATTCCCGAACACTAGCTTATATCTTTAAATTTTGTAAACAGTCATAGAAGTGAGTAATCTTTCCTCCAGATTCTCACAGTTCCAGAGCTCTCCTAACATTCCAGTCTTTCCAAGGATATCTTCTTTCTAGATCTTCCCTCAAGGTTTTCTCTGGATTAATGTCCCTTCTCTCAAATTTGTAAATTAAAAGATCTCCATTCCTTCTTGTGTCAACCAAATACTTCATTAGGCTTACCTCCAAAAATCTAGTCTGCTTCAAACTCAAGTGGAGCTTCAGGCAACTCCCGAACTACCTAACTCTCAGCTCAACTTCTCTCAAAGGGATGATTCTGGAATCAGTGTTCCTGTTATCTTAAAAACTATAGATCTCTTTATTTAGAATAATCCAGAAATGTCTCTCTGAACTTGGTTTCTTGATCACATTCATGGTGCCAAGCATTCTTTAATCACAATTAAGAATGAGATAATATGATATTTCATTTTATGTTGATATTGATCGTATGATAATACAACCATATATAGTTTTACAAAATGATTTAATGTGGACTTTCTGATGTAACCCTCACAACAACCATCTGAAGGAAGTATTATTGTTCAGATTCACACAAGAAGAAAAAATACTGAAGACAATAAATGACTTGCAAAAGATTATAAGGCCAGAGTATAATTAACCCCAACTCCAACCTAGGTTGTATACCCCCACATACATGCTCTTCCCACTATACTATACTGCCCCAGAAAAGAATTTGGGGTTATTAGACAATTTTTTTCTGCCTTCTGAAAAAGCAGTGCTATTTGCAATAATACTCTCTCATCTATAAAAATAGCATTTTTTTTAAGATAACAAAATATAGCTTGCTAGGACTGTGCTTTCACTAAGAAGAAAAATTACCAAATAAGAAGAAATACTGCATTTAATGTACCCTCTCTAGAGATCTTAGTTCAAAACAATGTTTCTAATATTATTTAAGGGACAATAATTAGAAAGTTATATCTTCAATAACAGCTTTGCTCTAAAATTTTTTTTTTTCTTGTCAAGAAGTTCAAGATACCTTAGAAACATAGCATCTTGCTTTTCACTAGTTTTCTATAAAATTAGGAATCTCATCTGGCTGTTCTTATCTCTCTCTATATATATTCCTTAATCCTTTCATTTCTTTTATTTCCCTAGAAAACTCTATGGAGAAAAAACGCAGGTAAGGCTGTGAAGGCTAATAATTGTTTTGTTTTTTTCCCCTCCACCTTGTTCATCACTTGCTCTAATATTTGATTGTGTTACAAATGCTAGCTCTCAATTCTGTGGTATCTATGACATAGGAAAAATATAGACATAGTTCCTGTCCTTGTGGTGTTTACAATCTCATATATTATATATTATTGTCTGTGGTCAAAATGTGAGTCAGAAAGAAAGAAGAAATAAAATAAAATTTAAAAAACAAGAAAAAAATAAGAAAGCAAAACAAAACAAAAAATCAGGCGAGGAAAGATCAAGATGCTTGCTTTCCATTCAGACATGAGAACCTAGTGATGTTTTGGGCTCATCTCTGTCATCAGACCTCTCCTTCTCTCATCTTTGTTGCTTTTTCCTCTAGGAATCTGTGTTTCTCAGAATCGCTTTTAATCCCTTGTGCTATATGGTCTCTGCAGTCACTGGCTGGTGCCTTTGTGCATGTGTTCACTTCTTTGGAATGTGACCACCCATGGCACTTATTTTTTTACCCATGATATCTATAAATACACATTCCACTACAGAGGGAGTAGTTTAAAGCACTCCATTTAAAGCCTTCCTACATACGTACAATATTTATACATATTTACATTAAGGTACAATTACGAGTCAAAGCTATCGATGCTGACCATTTCAGGCTCCAACCTAGGAGAAGCTGTGTTCACAAACCCTGAGCAGATCAGATCACGCCACCAATGGAAAACTCCCAGGGAGATGCTTCACAAACTGGGAAATTGCCCACCCACCTGCCTGCCTCAGTCAGTCCCTAATAGACTCTCTGTGTTCTGCAATGAGTACACATTAAAAAATGTTCTTGACTAATTTTTAAACTCCCTCATTGCCTGGAAGAGGTCCTCCTCTTCTAGCTCCCCTTTCTCAAGTAGTAAGTGATACCTTTCATAGACCTCATAAAAGGGTGCTTGTTAGAAATGCAGATTCCCGTACTCCACTCCCAGAGTTTCTGATTCAGGAAGGGCCAGGTAAACTGCTTTTAATATAAGTAAATGGTCCTATGGGCCACCCTCCGAGAAACATGGTCATAGGAAATGAATGCTTATACAACTACGATTCTTCCCTCCAACCAGGCAGTGGTGGACACGAGACAGTTATTTTTTTCAGGGATCCAAGAGGGAGAAGAAAATGGTAAGTTTTTAAGACATGGCAAAACATAGTAAATGTGATTTTGTTTTCCTATATTTCCTGTAGATCAGCTTATGTGGGAGGGATAATGGAAATAAAACCAATTTATGAGAATGCAGATAATGAATTCTAATGAATATTACATATTTCATATAAGAGAGTTCCTCTCGTATGATTTTGGGTGCAATAGGGACCCCCAACTCAAGCTGACCTAATCAGGGTATTATCTAACAAAACAAAACGCCTCATGAGATACTTCCAGAGTTGGTTAATTCAGTGGGTCAATAACATGATTGGGTTCCCATCTTTCTGCTCTGCCACATTAGATTTATTCTGAGTCTATCTCCCTTAGAGTCACAAGATGGGTACAGCAGTTCCTGGTGGCAATTCCAGACATGACAATGTCTAGCAGAAGGACAGATGGTCTCCCTTCCCTCTTAAATAGGCCAGATCTACAACTACAAATCAGCTCTGACAAATCAGATTTACATCTGCCAGGGAAAGGGTCACTTTTTGTGAACAAAGGAAGATGGGTCATGGATATAGAGTAGCAATCACAATTTTATTTTAAAAGAACTTTGACAAAGCAAGGAAAAGGAAAATATTATTAGCTGAGGATTTAGACCCAAAACCCACTGAAATACTTTTTTCTGGTCGGGACCATATGGAAAACTCATTTTTCTCCTGTTTTAGAGATACACTGGAGTCTTGAACCTTGGTAGGTCAGATCCAAAATGCAACCTCTAATCATTTTCCCCTCCCTGTGCAACCACAATTTGACTTTGTACATTTTACTATTCCCTGTGGTGGTTTGTCTTTGAGGACTGGTGAGAGCTACCCTCTTGACTCTGAAATTACCTGCACAAGATTTTTCTTTGCATTGTTTATCTTGGGCTAGTACATAAAGCTTTTTGCCTGTGTCCAGCTGTTTCAGAGGAGACAAAGGAAGAACGGCCCTCTTTGTAGAATACTCATGTTTTAGTTTTATAGTTATTATGAAGATAGCGTTGGTGGTTTCAGTTTTCCTGGTCTGTTTGGAATTTTTCTCTGGTAAATCCAGATTTGAGTTCATTTCATTGTGGACTGAAGGGTGTAGCTATTCCTGACAGCTAGTAAATGAGTGTGCCTTGCTGCCTAAAAACCAGCTGGAACTCATTGCTCATGTCCAAAAGGAATTCCAGAGATGGGTAGTAAATAACTAGCAGGAGCTTCTGCCCACATTTTGGAAGCCAAGTGTCTACTGACTTTTGATAGGAGTCACCTCGCGTTCTACTTGGTTAAACTAAGGAAGAGGAGAACTTGAGGGTGTGCATGGGGCCTTTTGCTGCCCAGCAATCATTCCTCTGTTTGTTTTATGCTGCTCTTTCCACTCCCTGTCAGTTCAGCAGGGGAATGTCCCCACTCTAGGAGCCAGTCTAATGAAATGAGATGCTTGTCTCTCTGCAGATGCAAGGGTATTGAAGTCCTTAGCTCTAGATAACACGTGTTTTGGTATGTCTGGGCCTATTGCCAGCTTTGTGGCAGTATCTCTGATCTTGAGTGCTGGGAGGATCTATTGGTAGTGGTAGTAGTTTTGTTTTTAATTTTTTTTTTTTAAATAAAGGAAGGATGTTTGTAAATTGCTCTCATTGGTTGAAACTGCTGTTTCCAGGATACGGAAGCAGCTTTGTCATATCACAGAAGCAGCTTTTGGCCTTGGGAAAACTCTCCCCCACCAAGGAACTCAATTTACTTTGTAAGGGTCAAGAGATAACATCTTAGTACCTGAAGATTTTCATTCCCTTCACACACAGGGAAAGGAAGTTTAAGATAGTGGTGAAGAACAGGGCTTTGGAGCCAGAAAGCCTCTGAGGTCAAGTATGGGCCTAGCTATGCAAATTGGGTGGCTTTATAGCGATTTAAACTTCAATTTCCTAATTTGCAAAATGCAGATACCTCCCAGGGTTTTGGGGGAATGACTAAATATGATTAATGCAGCTCAAGTCCACAGCACCCTTGCTGGCAGTCAGAACGTGATAAACATTACTTAACGGCACTGCTGGGGGTGGCAGAGGTGGTGGAAGTAAGAGCAGGAGCAGACGCAGCAGTCCTCATGTTCATGATTTGCATTGTCCAATTTTAAAGAACTTGGTTTTGCTCTGGTGAATGATTACCAGACTCTCTGCACTGTGAATTTAAATTCCACATTCTCTGATTTGCCAGTTTGTCACCTAAGCTTAAACCGTGCCATTTCTGCGGCCTTCAAAGTTCCACTTTCAGCTGCACAGGAATATGAATGGCAACCAGAACACGTTTTTTTTCCTAATGTGCTTTGTTCACTTAACTTGCACAGGACAATGGCAATTTCCTTTGTATTGTGTGATGTGGAGTTTATAGGCACACATTTCACAAAGATGTTATCTAATTTCCTTCATTCTGCTCTAGCCCTGCTATTTAAAGCACTTGGTTTGTGGACAGGGATGCCCTTCCCCCACATTCTTGTAAGGCTGAAAAAAAAAAAAAATGAATGGGACAAAAGATTTACAGAGAGAGCAAAGAACACACGCATTCATAATATTAACAAGGAACCATTACCTAACAGTAAAAGTAAAACAGCTTAATAATAGTGGCTTGCAAACTGCATCTGACCCACAGATCCCATTTGTTGAATAGATCCAGCTATGTGAACATTAAAGCTATATGTGTTAGGCATGTATGAGAATTCCCTGTAGCTTTTTTTCATAATATTGCTGTAACATGATGCAGCACCAAGAAAGCAGTGCCTAAAGCACTTAACTGCAACTCTGCAAGACTTTACTACAGCTTAAAGTACTTCCCTTGTTCTGGTATCTTCCAAACACCCTGAGCTGCTGAGAAAGAGATTCAGGATTTAAAATGTACTACTGTCAGGGATTTCTTTTGAAAGGAACCTATATTTTATAAAATTTAATTAATGACTATCGATTACATTTCATGATTAAAAAAATAACAACTTATTTTCTTCAAAATTTACCTCTCTCCAAAACGAATTAGCAAGTTACAAAATTAATTAAACTTAATTCTCCTTCCCTGTTCAAAGTTATGTGGTTGCTTGCAAATTACCACTTGTATGCTTAGGCTGTTAAAAGTCAAGAGAAGTGCTTTTCTTAAGATAACAGCAGTTGAGTATTCACAAAACAAAACCAAAACTCAAACAGATGCCCCTAGGCTATACTGATCATGTATAACATACTGCAACTACGCAGATATTTCTGTCAAAGAGTTTTCATTTAATTAACAAATTCTCGAGAAACTATTTTGTGCTAAGACGACTAAAATGAACTATTCTTGAACAACAACAATTGGATGGCTAAGTAGCCATGTAATAGATCACATTCAATTACATGTTTTCTGCTTGGCAACTAGCACTGACAATGGTCCTAATAATTAAAAATCTGCCCTATATAAATATCATCTTAAAATGAAGCTCATTTTTCCACTTATAGTTTGGCATCAAAGAAAATACAGAGCTAAAGTGAAAGAACTTGAATATGTGAACAATCTATTTATCCCCATGTTTCCCCAAGAGACTCAACAAGTAGAGTGTCTTCAGGTCCATCTCTCCACACTCTGTGAGTTCCCTTCTGCTGGGAAGCAATAAAGCCACCATTTCTACCTGTGGTGACAGGCGTAGAAGACCCAAGGAAAGAGGAGACAGGTTTGGTTGGCATTCAGTCCAGAAGCTGCTTTTCCATCGCAGCTGGAACCTGCACCCCGTGCCCTGCATTCTCTGCTCTGATCCCTTGCGAGGGGAACCACTCCTTAGCTTTCTCTTGTGCTCAAGATCCCTCCAAGTCCTGCTGGGTAACCCATGCCAAGAGGCCAAGTCAGAGTCTCCTGACACCTTTGTGGACACTCACCACTCTGTCACCACGTCATGGAGAAGATGAGGAAACCAAGAGACAGCAATATGAAGAATGCCAGTTTTAACCTTCCCAGTTCCTATATGTAGATCACTTTCAACTTGCGAACTTTCATCCACATGAATAAAGGAAGCATCACTAAGACACGGCATTTTGGGGGGGGGGGAGGGTGGCGACGACACACCACGCCAATGGTTTTTACAAAGAAAATGGAGACATGAGGAACCCTGATTTGGCAGAAATCCTGGACTCTGAGGATCTCATGAGGGCAAATTTTGCATCTCCCAGTCCTAGCCAGGACACATTACGTTGTATAACCATGGAAATGTAAACGCATAAGTGGGCTGCGGGTTTAAAGGAACAATTCTACATCATGGATTCCAGTATTCTAATGAAAAGCAAAAAAGCTCAATGCATAAAATGATGCTAATGTTATTAGAGATTCTGGTTATTACTATACACCTGGAAAAAGTAAGCACAGGAAAATGTCATTGGATCCATGCAATACTGATTTAACCATCCTGTGTTTTATCAATGCTTAGGAAGTGCCACTGTTGAAAATCTTTGTAAATTCTCAATTATTAAAACCGTGTGGAGTAATATCTCACAGTGTGCCCATTTAAATCTAAATTAGTGCACTGAGACCAGATTCTATTCAGCTGGCTCTATTCAAGAGGACTTGAGAATGCCCTTATCTTTGAGAATTACTGTCCAGGGAATATACACACCCATGTAAACATGTTCTGGGGAATTTAAACATTTGACAGGCACCTATGTATCTTCCAAAAGAGAGACCAAGCTGTTGCAAAATGAGGCATAAAATGAGGAAAGTTATGGTTATTACAAGAGTTTATAGAAGATCTTTGTGGCTACTTCTGAGAACTCATTTTTCTGGACATACTCTATTCCCAGAACAGTTTTATGACACTGATAAAGCAGGTCTATGTTGGCATTGCTTTCCACACTCTTTTCTGGTGTTAATCAGTGAATCATGTCTCCATGGGTGTAAATAGCTTAAAGACAGGTTACCTCTTCTTAGAGATGCTAAATACAAACCTAGTGATTAGAAATTGTCCTTGCATTTGCCTATTGCTTATAGAATACAAGCTAATATTCAAAAGGATAAAGACATTTTTGATGGCTACTTCCTACCATCTTTTATATTTATTCTTTCAGTGAACAATCTCTTCAGAACAATAGACTTAACGATGAATGGGCACTTGGGGAAGGAGGGTATAGTTTTGTGAATGTATTTGTAATCTTTTATCCCTTAGTATTAATTGCCTCTGATTCATTACGTGGAGCATTCAGTACATAGAATGCTATTAGAAAATGGATTCCATGAGAAAGTTGATCTATTTTGCAAACTCTATAGGGACAGCTTAGACAAGCTAAATTAACGAGACACTTTGCAATATTGCTCTGATTAAAAGACAAAGATTAAGGAGAGCTAAAAACAAAATAAAATAAAAAGAACTTCTAGCCTAGTATTGCATCTACTCAGGTGTATGTAATCTTATGATGACGTGACAATAATAAAAACAACAAGCTTTCATGGAACTCTGCAAAGGCCTGTTAACGAATGAAGCAGGCATTCAAACATCTGCTGTCTAAATCCAAAGACCATACTCTCCCTCCTCATTATGCTGAATCAGAGCATAATAATGATTTTTAAAAATTGTATTCATCCCCCAAAATATTCTAGTCCAAATTCTCAAAGTGGTGAGGAATGCTTCTCTGTCACAGCCCAAGAACCAACTTAGTGTACGTGGGACAGAGGTGTGATGAACAAGCCAACAAGTTGGTGCCTGTGGTGTGTGCTAAGGTTGCCAAAATCACTGACATTTTGATTGGTGCTGGCAAGGAAAAGTACATTGACTGAAGTTGTTAAGAACATTGTTTTTTAGAAAGTGAGGAAGCTGTCTTTTGGAGACAGTTGTTTTAAGTTTTGACTTGAACATGTCTTTTGCAGACAGGCAGCCTTGTCATAAGGCCCAGTGAGTCTTGCAGCTGCACAGGTTTCCTCTCCAATTTCATGAAAAGTGGTCAATGATCAAAAAAGCACTCTCTTGTTTGGAGCATTTTTCAAGGAGATACAGGACATGAATGGTCTGGTGGTGAAGACATTCACCTCTCGCTTCCCCACTACCTACAACTTCATAGCTCTATCTACAGTCACAGCCAAACAGTACCTAGCCCTGTAGCCAAAGAAAAGTTTGTTGAGTGAAACCTCCAGTTATAACTATCCATTGAGCTTGTTTATTCATTCATGTCTTCATTTATTTAACATATATCTTTGAGTGCCTTCCATGTGCCAAGGACCAGGGTGGGCACATAGTTCCTGGCATACACTAAGCACTTCATAAATGGAGATGGAAAAAAGAATGAAAGAGTATGATCTTTGCCCCTTGACCAGTCTAGTGATGCTCATTGTAATGACCAAACATTATCAAGCAACTTGTCAAATTACAATCAGTGCATTTATAAATGTAGTCAGAGACATACGTATAATACACATTAGTCAGATTTTCATATGCAACATTAACAAAATTAGAATTTAAAGGTGTTAACATTCAACTCTTTGGAAAATTAACTAGTTTCTGAGGGTCCAAGATAAGCTGAGCTTTTACAGTTCCAGGTTTTCACTTGCCCTTATTTTTGGGAAGGAGGGATGCAATGACAGTTAATATACACCTTAAGTGAAAAAGAAGTATCTTGCTTTATTCTTCTTAGGATGAAAATGAAGATTTCTTGGGCTCAAAAATTCTGGATCTTGAGGCCACATTTGTGCTACAAAACTACTGAAGAATGAAGTTCATTATTTAAGCTTTTCAAACAAACCCCAATTTCTTGGAGTTGGTAAATATTTCAGTCCTCCACTGGCTGTGGAGATCTGGCCCCTGGCAAGTAATAGGTCTACACACTTACAGTATTTTAGCAGAAAAAAGGATACAGAAGTCTAATCAGCAGTATGTATGCTATAAATTCTGTGTATATCTGGACACATAAAGATATGGATATATATCCACACATAAACATATATCTATGAATTTTGTTAGCTCCTGGCTTCCCTTCTTGTTGCCCTTGATAAGCAGAAGAATTACAATCATATAAAGGACATTTATAGGAGTGAAAATTTCTGAAGTCTTTCAATATTGGATGGCATTTTGTACTTGTGTGGTGAAGGCTTTGGGAGGGAGTAAGGAAGGAAATTCCAAAATCTGAGTGGTATTTAAACCTCTTAAATTTTTTCTTCAAAGGAAAGACAAAAAGAATATAATTTTGTTTTCCCTATTCAACAAGATGGCACGCAGAACGACTGCTAGCAGAAAACTAATTAAAGAGAATATAAAGACCCAGTGACTTGAGTTCCTTCTGTGAAATGTGTGCATTAAAAAAAATCCAGGAACCATAAAACAACTTTTCTTTGATGCTGAACAAAAAACAAGCTTTAAATTTAGTGCTGCTGAGCAAATGAATGAAAAATACAGATGTCTCTACCTTCAGCTCAACTCAGATCTGCCATCTGAACAGCCACATGCTTAACTCTTTGTACGATTTGATGTATATATGAAAGCATTACTTAATAGCAAAGGTCTAAAGTAAAACTTAAATAATATATAAATTTTATATTTTTTACTCTTATAAATTAGAAAAGTCAGCTGTGCCATATCCCTTTTCTTGTTCACCATAAGTTTAAAATAGCATATCAAACCTAAATATGTATGTCTTTTCCTGATGTAGTACTCCAGTCTAATTTTTAAAAATTATGTAAGATATTGATTGTTTTACTTAAAATGTAGGATCTTGATGCTATTTTAATTTTCCAAAGTCAGCTCATAATATGAATTTCCCCAAAAGTCAAAAACAATATATTAGGAAATACCACCTGCTACTTAGAGCTTCCACAGGAAATTTGCATTTCCACTTTGTAATGTATTATTTGGGGGAGGAAATGACAGCCTATTTCATTATCCCAACGCATAGACTTGTAATAGCTGCAAAGCAGCAGATCAAAAGAAAAAAGGCCAGAGTCCATTTTCCTACTGACATTTCATGGAAATTAGAAATTTAGTAGGAGAAGGCAAAAAAGCATGTGTTGAAAGATGCCAGGCTTACCCCAAGCTCTCTCTTCAGTTTCCGTTAATAAAGCATGTTTGCTTGCCAGCCAAGTAGAGTTGGCCTGGTCCCGCAGGGGGGCAGGTTTGGCCTGGCACGTTTTTTCAATCTTTTGTAAACAGTCCCTGAAGGATTAAGGTGATGGTCATGGCCATGCCCTTTAACCAGCTACAAAGAGTGAGAGAGAGCGGATGGAGGCTGCCTTTCCAGAGTTAAACAAACCCTTTCTACATTTTTATTTACAGACCAAACAAGGTTGAAGATAGATTACTTCCTACTGTCCAGCTCACAGGAAAGCAGTTTTTTGTTCAGTTACAGGATATACATTAAGAAACAAAAGGAGTCACTGAAAACACCTCTAAAAGCATCTGAACTATATTGAGGTTTTCATATATTTTACCTTGAAAATTGTCTCTGTTGATTCAGCTTTTCATGAGGGTATCATCTCTCTTCCCATCTCTTTTCTGTCTTTCATGGTTTCTTCCCCTCCATAGTTCTGATTATTATATAAGAACAACATGCCACCATCCCCTGCCACATACCCCATACTCAATGTGCATGGTAGTTAAAGGCACCCAGGTCTCGACATATTAGAAAAATCCATTTAATTGACTCCTGGCTTTATCTGAGTAAAAGCAAACAAGCGATTGAACCAATTGTTTTCCCCCCACTGAGTTGACAGGATAGCCTCTGTAAAGTATAGAGATCTGTGCAGCTGAATTTCGTTTAGAGTTGAGTAGAAATGGGCATTCACTGAAGAACTCAGACCTGATGTAAGGTTTATTCTGTTGTTTACCTATATATATCAGCTACTTAAATATGCATCTCTTCAGGAAAGATCAAGTTGATGCATTTTTTTTTTTCCAGATTTCTTATACAAAGGTGAGTTAATACAGGTCTTTAAAATCAGCAATATCTTCCTTTCATGTTTAAATGTTACGGTCATGATGCACTAGGAAAAACAGCTAGGAAAAACAAAACACTGCTTAAGATCAAAAGTGTCTAAGGACACAACACGGAAATATAGATGGAAAACATGAGTCCTCTATTCACAGAAATGGTTCAACAAATTTTGGCCAGAGAACAACATGTAGTAGTCAGCTCTGGAATCTAGAAAGCAGTTCTAAGAGTACAGAAATGTAGAACATGTCTACACACTATCCAAATGCCTTTATAAAAACTTGGCCAATTTCCTGAATATTTTGGTTCAGATTCTAAAAGTTTGCTGCATACAGACTAAGCTAAAAAATGGTAGAAAGACAAGAAAATGGAAATCCCAAAGAAAATGAAAAGGAATTGGATTGTTTAGTTTGGAGAAGATGAGAATCCTAGTGACTTAAGGAGCTGTCTTGGAGACTTGCTGTCATATATGAAGAATGGAAACCAATAACAAGCCTTTCTTTATCTTCCATGAGAACATGTCTGGCAGAGACATTTATATTAACCCAGGAAAGGCATGTGGACAGCTGAAGACAATGAACTTAAGTCAAGATTCTGGCTTCTAACCCATTTTCCTTCATCTAACAAGCTATGAGATCTTGGGCAAGTCTCTTGAACTCTCAGGCTTCCATTTCTCCATTTCTGATATGTGATACATAAGGTGCCTTCTCATTGCCAATGTTTACAATTTTATAAAACACAAAGAGTTGGTGATCCTTGCCTTCTTCAGAACAAAATCATTAGTAATTTTATCTATAACCTGGCCACTTAAAAGTGAATGACTGTCTCTTCCAGGGTCGTGAATATATTTGGCAGCAAAAACGAACACCCAACAGAGTTAGAATAAGGAATTGAAAGGAAACAGCCTGTGGTGGAGTCAGCAATTCATCTTTCCATAAAGTTGTGATCCTTTCCTCGAGTCTGGCTTGGCGGGTGGTCACAGAATGTAGCGCACAGAATTAAATTTCAGAGAACACTCTTGATTTTCCTACCATAAAGGGAATAAATTCAGTTCCTATAAGTACAGCAATTAATAGACACCTGTGGCCGCCCTGCTCTGTGGAGAAAGGGGCCATTTTGTGAAAACAATCCAGAGGCTGGAACTCAGGCTGGTTTGAAATGGTGTTAAGTTGTGCTTTTAAAATGAGTGATAAAACTCCCATGTGTTGAAAGAAGGCTATAAAACACCGCAACTCCCCCTGCCTTGACAAAAAAGGGACATCTAGGCCTTCCACCTAGGAGTCTGAAATGACATACCCTCCCAAGTTACACACTTAAGCAGCAAGAAGACCCCTGATTATTTCACAGTTAACAACCATCAGCATGGCCATGGAGGAGATTAAATGCAAGAACACTTTTTATCCCCCTTCTCTTGAATGAACAGAGAAGCCGCTTCTGGAATGAGAGGTTGTATTTTTCGGGCCACATACCGCCTTTGGAGCCAAACGTGTATTAGGCGACAGCTGAAGGAGAGGCTAGCTGAATGTTTCGTGTGACAAAGGGGGCGGTTCAGAGCTTCCTGCTGCTGGTGGTGATCTTGCTAACCTTTCCTTTGTGCTCTTGGCAGTTAACGACACTGTAAACCAGCATCCAAGCTGATTAAATGCAGGTTTAAAGGGCAAGAGAAACCGGCTGTCGTTTAATGATTGAACAACGTTTTATCGCTAAACATTTAAGTTCTTTTTTATTTTAGTGTTTAAATCCGTGTACACGCAAGATGCAAACTACAGTCAGGTTTAAACAGAACTTCACCACACTGTTGTGTTGAGGGGGGAAATGGCTACTATCACTTTAAAAACTCCAAATGTTAGAGGATTGTATTTTTAACAACTCAAATTTGCAAACTACCCTCGAAAGCCTCCCCTCCCGGCCACCTCCCACGAATTAATTCTATAGAGCAAAGTTAAACACATAATTTGTAAAACTATTGAGAAGTAAACTTCTTGCTCCACAGTAACCTGAGTAGTTGCCAAATGCAGATAAATCTTCGCCCAGAGGAGGAAGCCCCAAGCTGTTTTGAAAACAATTCCTAGACTTTGCCGGGGTTGAAATCACAGACACTTCTGTTACTCGCTGTCCTTTACGGCTTTTGAGGAGGCAGTTCATTCTTTTAAAAAATTAGCACTTCCCTAACACAGTGATTTAGTGGGGATTTTGATTGTCTTGGGTTGGTATTCCTGAGAACAGATGATTTAATTAATTTTGCTCTAAGCAGGTGTGTAAGGAGAATAGCGGCTGTGTTGATAAGAGATCCCTAGGAGTTAGTAATATATTATCCTGTGCAATTTCTTCTCAAAATAGACATAATGGAAAGAGGTCACATCATATACCCCTTCTCAAAGGAAGCATTCTTCAATACAACAGAAACAGCCATTCTGTACACAGCTTTATGGCTCTTCTGTCAATAGCTCTATTTCCTCCCTTCTCACAATTTCCCTCTTTCTGCTATGTGAGAACTATGTGTGGGCACACACGCATGCACATCTCAACATACAGGACTGAATCTTCCCCAAGATCTGAGTCCTTTCCCTCATTGAGCATTTAGCCATTATACCTGACATGATTTAACCTAAGTATTCTATAACACTTTTCATTTAATTTCATTTTCCCTCCAAATCTGATAGTGAAGAACCATTAATTAGCCTCAGGTTAAATTCTGTTCAGTTCAGGGAGCAATCACTAAGTGCCTACTACGTTAGAACCACTGTGTTTGACACAAAGACAAAGATAGTGTTCACAAAAGATGATAAGCTGCAAGCAGTACACTCCCCAAAGACAAACATGGCACCAGAAGCTGAATCAGAACTCTGGAGTTCAAAGAGCTGGTTCTCAATCCTCATCGTGCACCTTGGTGACAGGTTGCTTTCTAACGGCTGGGAAATGAAATTTTCTTGCTATACCTAAGGTATTTTCCTGAGCTAAAGATCTTACAAGCTAGAAGAACGTTTGCTCCTGCTCAGGGCCAACCAAAACCTTATTCAAATAAAAGCAACCCCAAAGTTGATTTGTGTGTCAATTTTTTACGAACGCAGAACAAATTTCCTCACGGGGTGAAAAAAGGTATATAGCCAAGCTGAATGACAAACACCTATAACCTAAAATATATCACATTTACAATAGAAATTATAGAAAAATACATTTGAGCAAGTCATAATTAATTAAAACCGGTAAATACAAGTTTATAGGAAACATTTTTAAAATTTAGCTTGGAATTTGATTTTTGAGGAATACTGGGGCTTAATAAAAAACAGTGGATGGAAACTTTTAAAGAGAGTCTGAATGGGAGCTGCTCTTTGAAGGGCTGGAGATGAATGGCATTCTTTCTTTATTCTGCTAAATTCTACCTCAAAACATATGGTTTCTCTCTTCTCTGATATGCATATTGCCAGGGCCACTCTAGCAATATGACATAATGGTAGAAGAGGCATGGGAGAAAATGGGAAGACATGGTCTGAAAGAACTGGAAAGAATTGGAAGAAGGGAAGAGAAAGCAAAGGAGGGTAAATTGGATACTTGTATGCATGAAAATTATGTGAGGACATGATCTTGAGGGGATATAAAGGTCAGGGAGAATCTCTAAGCCACACAGTTCTCTACGCTAATAGTGCCCTCTGCCACAGACCTCATGGCTACTGCTATCTAGACAGACTTTTAGGGGTGTGTGTGTGTGTTGTGGTAGACTAGGGCAAGACAGAGTCAACCAGCAATTTGTAACCACAGGACATTTATAAAATGAGTACCTGTCCTATATCCAATTTAGAGCTTAAAAATTAATATATTGAAGAAGTTTTTAAAATTTAGCTTGGAATTTGATTTTTGAGGAATACAAATATAGCAAAAAAAAAAAACAAAAAAAACAATGGGATCAAAAACAGGTCAGATGAAGACATCTTACAATTATTTTATACCTTACTTTGAAGACAGTTCATTTTAAAAACCAGCTACAATAATAGAAAGAGGAGTAGGAAATGAGTCAAGCTTCCACTGCCTTAAATAAATGGACCTCAACTGCAGCAAGAGGAATTTAATTTAGGATTAAGGAGTATCCTGCCCAAGCCATGCTGGGGTTGGCGTTTGGGAATGGCTTTTTTAATGGTAAAGTTTGGCATCTCTGATGAGACAAACCCTAATGCTCCTATTTGAAGTCATAAAATAGTACTTATATTGGTGTTCTCACACACTATTTTATTTGGCCCTAAGAAAGTATATAATGAGAATTCTGGGTATTCTGGGTTCCCATTGGCTACAGGATCCTACAAGAGCTTAAGTTAGTCACTAAGAAAGTCAGGGAATTGTTAGATCTTTGGCATCATACTCTACTTGGCTTTACTGGTGCAGTGCTTTAGCCCACGACGGCACTGTATTAATCTGGAGGCTACCTGTAATATAGAGAAACCCACCGGGGGGTGATATGTGTTCCGTCATCGAAGAATCATTCTGCTCCCCTCCCTCCCACACACAATCTAATCTTCAGAACATCAGTTTATATAAATAAAAGAGAGCTGTTCTGGTTTGGGGGAAGGATGAGCAATAGGAGCAAGCTGTCCTTCCTTGGGGCACACCGATTAGTGAGGCTGAGAAGTTTCACCTTGTTTCCAATTGGAGAAACAAAGGAAATGGTCATAGGATAACTTCCTCAAGGTCATGTGGTTAGCAGTAACAGAACTGGATCTAAACACACACATTTTAAACAAACCTCTTACATTTTCCTTGTCTTTTTCTCTTTTCTCTATATTCCTCTATTATATTTTAGCAGGCCCTTGATATTTTTAAGGACTTGGGAAATCCCCAAATTCAGTTTCTAAATTTGAATCCAGGAAATATTTTGCCTAAGGTCAGAAATTTCTCCTGAAATCACTATTAGAGGAGAGCATTTCCTGTGAATATCCTCATACCACAAGTCAACTCCGTTTCCAACTTTTACCAAGGTTTCATCCCTCACTTGTTGGCTATTTTCACAAAGAAATTAAAAAAAATATATGGTTTTGTCTTCTTAAGAGAGCTACTATGTAAACTCAAATTAGGAAACAATCAGGTCACTTCGGCATGCGGCTGCTGACAATGTGTCGGCTCAATTCATCCACACACTAAATAATTTTCACCCAACCATCTGTGTCTAGGCATCAGAACTCAACTTTTTGCCTGAGAAAAATGTCATATGACTGAACATCATGGATTTTGGTTTTGGCCATTGAGAACTCTGGTTGCCCAAGGCCTCAGTGTTCTTTGTAAGTTGCCTTGCATCCTTTGTGGATGGAGATAAAAGAAGATTAAGTATGGTCACAAATAAACAGTCGCAGATCTGAACACGATGTGAGAATATTTTGTTATATTTTGCCATTTTTATACATATTCGACCACTGACTTGATTCTATGGCATATTCTTCAGTGTTGTCAGTGGATTCACAGACATCTTAATTTCTCATCAATTTAATGGCAAGTAGTGCAAGTAGTGCACCACACCTTTCTACATTGTTTCTCTTGCTATCTGACCTCCAGGGTTGAGAAGATAGCATATTTACATAAATACTTAAGAATGATTACATTAGGCCTTTGAAATAGTGTTTGGTTTTTATTTCTTAAATTGTATTTCATCTGCAAAAATCTGTGTGGAAACATCTGCCTTTATCAATTAATGCACCTCCTAGGTTGCTAACTTATCCACTCTTGCTTCTAAAGCTGGGGTCCCCTGTCTATAGGTACCTTCTTTCTGCAATCATGCTCAAGATGGC
>JAQZBX010043216.1:0-21747 GCA_029593785.1 Cabassous unicinctus | reverse complement strand
TACAACTGTCCTTTGCCTTGCCTTTTATATTCAATTCCCCACCCACCAGGGGGTGGGGCTTAACGCCCTACTGACTGACATGGCCCAGTCAACGCCCTAATCATAATTCAATCATGCCCAGATTAACAGATCAGATTACAGGCATGATCCAATTATATTTTTGGAATTCATAATTACATCAAATTCCCCAACGGTTACACATATTAATAAAGCATATAATTTATCCAAAGTGTACAATCAATGGTATTTGGTATAATCACATAGTTGTGTGTTCATCACTTCAATCATTATTAAAGCATTTTCATTATTTCAATAGTAATAATAATAAACAAAAAAACAGACCAAAAAACAAGAAAATTCCTTACCTCTCAATCTCTGTATCTCCTGCTCTACATAGCTGCTTTTTCTGGCTATTCTTGCACAATTATTTATTTGCTTATTTGGCAGTTTTATTGAGGTATATTCACATACCATATGATTATCCAAATTGTATAATCAATGGATTTTTTTTTAGCTGCTAAAAAGTCCTTTATTGTAAAATTGTAAAAAAAATAGAAAAATAGATTGAAAGGAATTACAAATTTTAAAAGAGAGTGCAAGACCAGGTTATATTTAATATAATCAATTCTAAAAAATAGCATACCAACAAACCTTTATAAATGTAAAAAATAATTCATATATAATAGAAATTAATTATAACATAATTCTAATTTTTATATTACAGCTCTAACTATTGGACCTAATAATCTGTAAGAATGAAATAAATTATTGGTTTGGTTATTTAATTTCCATTTAGGCCATAATTCTAATCAAATTCCTATTTGGGAGTTCTTCACATCTTATTGGAATGAATTACAGCAGATAACAATTTGCCAACTCATAATTTTATGAGGCAGAAAAACTCAAAATCTTGTTCAACAGTAGTCATGCTAAATCATTATTGATCTAGAGAGATTGTTTTAATTTAATTACTAAGAAAGGGTTAAAGAAAAGTGAAGTATCCAAAAATATATCTCGTCTCCAGTCCTCCTCAGTTAAAAGCAAGTGTTTATTTTGTATGAAAAAAATTACAGAATACTGACCACAGGAACAATTTGCCAGTTGCACTGAGTAATTATTGTTCATATACTATAATGTCGTTAGTTTACATTTATCTGGTCTACTCCAGCTCTTTTTTTGGTTACTATTTGAATGGAATACTTTTCTTCAACCTTTCACTTTTAACCTGGTTATGTCCTTACATCTGAGGTGGGTCTCTTCTAGACAACATATAGATGGCCCATATTTTTTATCCATTCTATCAGTCTATGTCTTTTGATTGGGGAGTTCAATCCATTAACATTTAAAGGCATTACATACTTCATCCATTTTGTCCTTCAGTTGTCTGTGGTCATATCGTTCTATTGTCTTTCTTCTTATCCTTTAGTTTACCTTTCCTAATAATCTTCATTTCTAAACTCTTCTCCAAATGTCTCGCCCTTGTTTTTTCCTTTCAGGCTGCAGCAGCCCCTTTAGTTGCTAATTTTGTCTTTTGGTAACATATTCTATCAGTTTTTGTTCGTCTGTGAAGACTTTGAACTCACCCTCACTTTTGAAGGACAGCTTTGCCGGACACATAATTCTTGGCTGGCAGATTTTCTCTTTTAATACCTTAAATACATACCACTTTCTTCTCTCCTCCATGGTTTCTGATGAGAGGTCGGCACTGAATCTTATTGAGTTTCCCTTGTATGTGATGCTTTGCATTTCTCTTGATGTTTTCAGAATCCTCTCTTTATCTCTGATACTTGTCATTATGAATAGTAGGTATCTCAGGGTAGATCTATTCGGATTTATTCCGTTTGGCATGTGCTGTCCTTCTTGGATATTGATATTTACGTCCTTCATAAGGGTTGTGAAGTTTTCGGTCATTATTTCCTCAAATATTCTTTCGGCTCCTTTTCTATTCTCTTCTCCTTCTGGGATACCAATAATGTGAATGTTTGTGCATTTAGCATTATAATTCAATTCTCTGAGGCTCCATTCAATTTTTTCCATTCTCATCTCTTTCTGTTCTCCTGTCTTTTCCAGTTGTGTCTTCAAAATCACTAATTCTATCTTCAAGCAATTCAAATCTGCTTCTATGTGCCTCTAATATATTATTAATCTTATCCATTGTGTCTTTCATTCTCATAAGGTCTCTTACTTTTCTTTGCAGGCTTTCAAATTGTTCTTTATGCTCTCCCAGTGTCTTCTTAATATCCTTTATTTCTTTAGTCATATTTTCTATAAATTATTTGAAGTGATTTAAGAGAGTTGTGTGATTATCACTGACTAATTATATTAAATCCTGTATCTCTTCAGGATTTTTGGTTTGTTCTTTTGGCTGGGCCATCTCTTCCTGTTCCCTAGTTATGGGTTGTAATTTTTTGCTGATGTCTAGTCTATTAGTCAGCCAAAGGGTGCTGATGCAAAATACCAGAAACAGGTTGGTTTTTATAAAGGGTATTTATTTGGGGTAGAAGCTTACAGTTACCAGGCCATAAAGTGTAAGTTACTTCCCTCACCAGTCTATTGCCACATATTGGAGCAAGATGGCTGTCTACATCTATGAGGGTTCAGGCTTTCTGGGTTCCTCTCTTCCCAGGGCTTGCTTCTCTCCAGGCTCAGTTCCTCTGTTTCCTGTAGACTATCAGGTGAATGGCTCTCTCTCCCCAGTGCTTCTGCCGTGTCTAAGAACCATCTCTTTTCCTCTGTGTTCTTCTCCTGTGTGTTCACTTCCCGGGCTCCAGCTCAAAACTGAGCATCAGAACTCCAACTTTATCCTATGCAATGTCTCTTATGGCAAGGGGTGGGGACTCAATGCCCTTGATGTGGCCCAATCAAAGCCATAATCATAATTTAATCACGCCCAGAGGAACAGACCAGTTTACAAACAAAATCCAGTATCTATTTTTGGAATTCATAAAAAATGCCAAACTGCTATATACCTAGGCATCTGAATATGTTGGTGAGTTTACTCTGATGACTATTTTCTATCTCTTGCCTTTTTTTTCACAGCTCTTCTTTGATATTTGGTTCAACTATTCTCTGTCTTTAAACTGCCCAGCTTAAATTTTCAAAATCAGGCCAGGGACTCACTAGTGGGGCACAGATTTTCTCCCAGGGGTTGGACACAAAAAGGATGAACAGTTTTTCTCCATGCAATTTCCAGACTGGCCAGCAGATGATGCTAGTCAGTGCACCTTTCCTTTGAAGTGTTTCTGTTTCTACTTTCCTATGTTCCTGTGTTGAATCTCCAGATCCGAGATTCAAAGCGGGCTCTACTGCCGACCCCGCCCCCCTTTTCCCTTGAAACAGCTGACAGGGAGGAAGATGTGTGTTTCCCTTTCATTCAGCTGCAGTGATCCAGGTGTTTTACCCCAGCTTAATATCTTGGGGGTGGGGGAGAAGAACCCTTCCCGACTGCCACTGGGGCTTGGTAACTCATGTTTGTCATTTTGGCTTCTTCATCTCTTTGTTCCTTAACTTCCTGGGAGTTGTAAAGCACTGTCCTGGTCTGCTGACACCCAAAGCAGCCTCTTGGACAGCTTTTGGCTCTTTCACCATTGTTTTTGAGAGCATTCAGCTCTGCCTGTTAGTCTATCACCGTCTTCCCACAAATCTCCCCAAATCACTTTTGACAGTTATATCAGGAATATATTTTAATACTATCAGTTCTCTAATGTAGTCTTTAACATAGGATCACTTTTAAAAAGTGATTCTAACACATAGTCAACAAAAATCAGATTTTGTAGAAAGGTATCTATTAAGCAAGTCACCAAATAAATTGGTGCAGGCAAAAAAAAATAAAAGATGAACAATTTTCTTGAGATGATAGCTTTGTATTTGACCCCCAAATAATGCTCACCTATTCTTTCCTACTTTTAACCAGATTTCCCTAGATTTCCCTTTTTCTCATTAAAACAATAATTTTGGGGAAAAAATTTCTTTTTGTCAATATACATAACTGGAAAATTCCCACCGTATGCCACAGCCTCTTTCCATTGATTCACAAAGCAAAAGTGAAAGCCTGTCAGGCTAAACCAGCTGTTGGCTGAAATTCGTTAAGTGTATATTTTAAATATTCCTTTATATAAATAAAGGCATCAGGTGCCCTGCTTTGATGCATTTTATGAGAAAATTGTTATATCCCCTTAATGAAAATTAAGTATCTGAAATATATAAAGAAATAGGAGTCAAGAAAACCATATTTTGTACAATTTTGTAAAAATCAGGATGAACAAATAATCTCCCTGAGCCTCAGTGTGATCATTTTTATAAAGAGAGAACTGGACTACTCTTCTCCATTTAATTTTATACATTTTCATAAACTTAAATTTAAACTGAAAGATTAATTCAAGATGAAAATGTTTCTGAGTTTTAGGGGACAGAGTAAATAATTTGAATAATTCAACTGTATGCTAACAGAATCCAGGCCTATCTTGGTTTACCAGGCTACTATGACAAACAGGTTAACTTAAATAACAAGCATTTATTGACTCATGGGTCAGAGGCAAGAAGTCCAAAATCAAGGCATTAATCTTAAATTTCAGTTTAAATTTAATTCTGCTGGCTTGCCACAGTACTTAGGGTTCCTTGCCTTACACCTCTCCCTCCCCTCGCATTGCATTTTCTCTCTTTCCTTGTGTCTGCTCTTCTGGTGTTGCTGACTTCTGGCTTCAGGCTCCTCTCTTTGATTTTCTCTTTATAAGGTTTCTAGTAATATGGATTAAGACCCACATTGATTCAGTTGGACAACACCTTAATTAAAAATAACATCTCCAAAAGGTCTTATTTACAATTGGTTAGCATTCATAGGGACACAGATTAGAATTAAGAACATGCCTTGTGTAAGATACATAATTCAGTCTACCACACAAGCCAAAGGTCTATCACATCAAAGATTTTGTTGTATGCAGCAACAGAATTATAAATGACCTAGAAAAGTGGATACCCACACTCAAAACCAAAATAAAAATCATCTACCTCCCCTTTAAAAATTAAATATAATAGTTATTTACCATTCCTCTCCTGTCGAAAGTCTTTTTCAAAGCCCAGCAGAAACCACAAAATTTTCCTGACTGCTTCTTACTTTTTTTTTTTTTAAGATTTATTTATTTTTATTTTATCCCCCCTTGCTGCTTGTGCTTGCTGTGTCCATTTGATTTTGCGTTTTTCTGTGTCTGCTTGTCTCCCTTTGCGCCAGCTCACCACGCTGCATGGGCCATCAGCTCACCACAACACACGGGCCAGCTTGCCTTCACCAGGAGGCCCCAGGAATCAAACTCGGGGCCTCCTGTATGGTAAACAGGAGCCTAACCAGTTGAGCCACAGCCACTTCCCTACTTCTTACTTTAATACTATCTGAACGACAATGGGAGGCAAATTGTTTCATGCAAATATGTCCTGTCTTCCCAGGTTAACTTTACAAAAACCTCTCTGTGGTAGGAACCATGTCATATAGTTTTTTTAAAAAGTTTTAAATGAATTGACCAGAATTGAATTAATAATGTACATAGAAAACCAAGAAATTCAAAAAGAAAATTGAAACTTGTTTTGTAAACCAGTATCAACTTTGAAGAGGTTAAAATAAACAAATTGAACTCACATATTTAGTTAGGAAATACCGTTTTCATTGAAATAGGAAATGGGAATTAAGAACAACAAAATTCTTTCCTTCACAGAATAAATACAACTTAGGAGACATTTATGATACTTTAGGTACCTACAAAAATGTCTCTATAATTATATCATGAAGGCTTTTAGAGAGGTATTTTCAAGAAGCTAACTAAACAGAAAACTATTTCCTTGGAATGCTCAGATAAAAGATCATTCTCTTCCTTTTTCCCCACAGTCACCAATCCCTGTTTAGGGACCTTTTATAAGATGTTTACCACTATGAAAAGTAAAATCATTATACTCTTCACTAATCATATTTCCTTGTTAATGGATGAATTTATTAGAAATTTTAACAAACATGGGCATTCATGCAAACATATACCCTTATTAAAAAAAAAAAGAAAAAGAAAAAGAAAATGTCCAGCCTCTAGTTAAACAAGTTCAGACTGGCCTGAATGTATAGCCTATATTTAAAATAAGAATGCTTAGAATTAAATATTGAAAATTGCCCCAAATGTTATATAAATCTCTGGTGATGACAACAAAAGTGAGAAACCACAAATATATCAGTATCCTTAAGGAATCATAAGCTCCTTTTTGTTTGTGCCAGTTAGAAATTTTGCATTTTCACATTGCTGTGTAGATGTTCAAAGGGATCTGCAATGATTAATTTAACAAACTATCCTTATTGCTGTAATATAGCCAAGAACTTTTACATATATAATTTATAAATATCTGTATAAAGGATAGATTAGTGGGCAAAATAGAACTTCCAACATCCAGGAGTGTTATTAATGCAGAAATGGGTAAATATCACCAAAATATGATTACTTAAAAAACATACTTCTCAAGCTTGGAAGTGTATAATGCTGAAGACATACAGAAATGCACAAAATGTATATTCATGAGTGTCAATTTCACCTGATGATATGGAAGAAAAAATGAATTTTTAAAAACTATAAAAATTGCAAGTATATATTGAAAGCTTAGTAAATGCCAGACCTTGTAATAAGTGCTTTGCATGAATTATTCCATTTAATTCCCATAATAACTAACCCTCAGAGGTGCAATATAACAGGGATTGGAAAACTTTTTCTCAAACACAGCAAATATACTAATAATCATAGCTCATATATATGTCCCAGCCTATCAACCCTTATTTCCTAACTTTTGCTTAGTAGGATTTTTTGTTTGATTTTTTATTTATTTTTTATAAAAAGACTAGTTTTAATTGGTGTGATATAAAGAAACATTGTCAAGAGGGGTTTGTGTGAAGTCCACAAATAACACAGATGATGTCATTGTTTCAAATAAAATTAGAATTTCTGGGTTAGAGTAAACGCTATTCAGTAGGAATGGTAGAACACTATTTTTCCTTTCATTTTTTTTTTTTTTATTTGAGAAGTTGTGAGTTAACAAAACAATGATGCATATGATAGAGGATTCCCATACATAGCCCCACCACCAACACCTTACATTGTGATACATTTGTTACAAATGATGAAAGAACATCCTCATAATATTACTGCTATCTACAGCACACGGCTTGTATTTGGTATCTTTTCCCCTGCAAATCCTCTTACTAACACTATGTATTAGTAATGTATATATGTTATAGTTCATGAGAGAACATTCTTATATTTGTACTGTAAACCACAGTCCATCATTCACCATGGGGTTAACTTTTATATGGTTTTCTGCCTTGTACAATCCATCCAAAATGTACACTTGTGGTTCTCAGTTTCATCACAGTGTTATCATTAGCTCAGTCCACTTCTGAACATTTGCATTATTCTAAATGGAAAAATACTATACCCCCTTATATACCACCATTATTGATATTTAGCATTGATATGATACTTTCTTTGCCACTGCTATAAAAATATCATAATATTACTGTTAACTATAGTCTATACATTACATTAGTTATATTTTCCCATTTATCTCCATATTCTTAACACCTTGTGTGATAGTTAGGCTAATATGTCAACTTGGCCAGGCAATGGTGTCCAGCTTTTTGGCCAAGCAAGCACTGGACTACTTGTAATACAAGGGCATTCCATGGATTTTAATCATCAGTGAGTTGATTGCATCTATGGCTGATTACCTCTACAATTAACTGAGGAGACTAGATTCAGCAATGAGTAATGTCACATACAATCAGCTGAAAACTTTAAAAAGAGAAGCGGTTCAGCATTCAGGTAAAGAATTCCTCTCTCTAACTCAGGCAGCCAGCGTTTCCTGGGGAACTCATGGAGGACATCCATTGGAGTCCCTGGCTTGTAGCCTGCCCTGCAAAATTTGGACTTGTGCATCCCCACAGTCTCCTGAGACAATTTTATAATATTTCCTACTATTTACAGATATCTCCTGTCAGTTCTGTTTCCCTAGAGAACCCTTACTAATACAGCTTGGTGCCAGGAGTGTTTTTTGAGAAACAGAATCTTAAAAATGGGATTTCTGAATTGGATCTGGAATTTTGCAATTGGCTTTCTACTCTGATTAGATTCAAGGGCACTAATGACTCTGTTTCCAGTCATCAAGAGGCCACTGACAGTCCATGGCATGATTTGGCAATAGAGATAAGCGAAATATCACCACTGATTATGACTACTTCCATGCTTATAAGAGACAAGGATCTGGGTGAGAGTGTTTTGGACAATTTAATGGAGTGTTGTGGCATTAAAAAGTACAATGATGTTGGCTGGCTGTTCCTACATACTCCAGATATAGTTATAAAAGAAAGGGATGAGCTGAAGGCTTCAAATTTGTAATGTATGTGCTGCATGAATGATGTGAAAGTTTCTTTGTGTGCCCTGAAAAAAATATAGTTTTGTGCTACCGCAGATGACATCTCTGAAAATCAGATTCAGAGTGTCACTGTACAAGTAGCAGAGTTACAATGGAAACTAAACTCCAACCTTGCAGGGTGTCTGCTGTTAAAGTGAGGGCATTGATTGGAAAAAGGATTGGCATGGAGACATATGGGTTGATGATGATGGCAGTGGGGACACTAAAACCCTAAATTCTGCTGAGACTTTGCCATATAAACCTGTAATGGTCTGACCTGAGGAGACAGCCACCCGACCTCCTCCCTGCTCTAAAGAGATGACCACTCAACCAACCTCAAGCCTACCCTGAGGAAACAACACCCAAACTTCAGTGTACCCCAAGGAGTCAGCAATCCAAATCCCACAAGAAGAGATTAAACCTTTCTCACCACATAAAACTGCCATGGAATGCCTTGAGATAATTTGCTTGCAAGACATTTCTAAAGTTTCTCCTTCCCACCCCCCAACACACCTCTTTTCTTTCAGACCTATAACTATACTAAAGTCACAACAAGCCCCCAAATGTGAAGTATGCAGTGTGACCCATGAGGAAGTAGGCTATACTCCAAAGGAACTGCAAGAGTTTTCCAATTTATATAGACAGAAATCGGGGGACTATGTGTGGGGATGGATATCAGATCCTGGGCTGACAGAACCCAAGTGGCAGCACTTAATTGCCAAAGACAAGGTGGGTATGGCTACCACAATGAACAATAGACGCAAAGCAGCAATCAAAAGAGTCTGAGTTGCATAGACTTATGGCTTTGGTTAATAGCTCATGAGGTACCTACAAGTAAAACAGATGGACAGTCTATTAAATTCCTATTTGATCTGTATAAGGAAAATAGTTCTAGGTTGAGAGAACGAAAGCCTAACTTGAATTACAGTAACAGAGAGTCATGGCCCCTTAATCAATTCCCAGACTGTAGACAGTTTACAGACCCAGAGCCCTTCAAAAGAGAGGAAGGCCAGGTTCCCTTGGGGAAGTATCCTGTTACATTGCCAAAAATTTCATACTGTTAATCTTCTTACCAGCCTTCCCTAAAGAGACCTACATCTTTTTACCAGGGTAACTGAATTGGGGAAGAGGAAATGAATTATTAAACACTGGCTCAGAGGATACATTAATTCCAGGAGACTCAAAACATAACTGTGGTCCAATGTGATAGATGGAGTTTTAGCTCAAATCTCTCACAGTGGGCCCAGTGGGTCCCTGGACCCATTCAGTGGCTATTTCCCAAGATCCAGAATGCATAATGGGAAAAGAAATACTTAGCAACTGCAAATTCCCCACATTGGTTCCCTGACTAGTAGAGTGAGGGCTATTATAGTAGGAAAGGCCACACAGAAGCCACTAGAACCGCCCTTCCTAGCAAAATAGTAAATCAAAAGCAATACCAGATGCCTGGAGGGATTGCAGAGATTAGTGTCACCATCAAGGCCCTGAAGAACAATGCATGGGTGGTGATTCCCATGACATCCCCATTCAACTCTCCAATTTGGCCTGTGCAAAAAGCAGAAGGAACTTGGAGGATGATAGTGGATTATCACAAACCTAACCAGGTGGTAACTCCAATGAAACTGCTGTTGCATATGTGATATCGTTGCTGTTGCGAATCAACATATCCCCTGGTACCTGTTATGCAAGTATTGATCTAGTGAATGCTTTTTTCTCAATTGCTGTCAGTAAAAATCACCAGAAACAGTTTGCTTTCAGCTCTCAAGGTCAGCAATATACCTTTACTGTCCTACCTCAAGGGTATATCCTACCCTATGTCGTAACATTGTCTGCAGGGAACTTAATTGTCTCTTCCTCCCACAAGACATCATGTTGTTCCATTATATTGATGATATCATGCTTATTGGACCTAGAGAGTAAGAAATAGGAACTACTCTATACTTACTGGTAAGGCATTTGCATAAGAGAGGATGGGAGATAAATCCAACAAAAAAGCAGGACTTCCAATTTGGTGAAATCACTAGGTGTACAGTGGTGTGGGACATGTCAAGATATCCCTTCTAAAGTGATATCCAAGTAGTTGAAGGAAAAGTGGTTTCCGCATTCAGGAAGAGAATTCCCATCTCTACCTCAGGCATCCAGAATCTCCAGATAAATCATCAAGGACCTTCATCTGAGTCCCTGGCTGGCACCCTACCCTATGGAATTTGGATGTGTGCATCCCATGGGCACATGAGACAATTTAATAAAATCTCATACTATTAACAGATATCTCCTATCAAATCTGTTTCCCTAGAGAACCCTGAATAATATACCTTGTAATAGAGGATTATGCTTGTATTTGTACTATTAACCATAATCATAATCTACTACCAAAATCACTAAGTTATACAGTCTCTAGATTATCCTCTAGTTTCTTTCAAATGACATTAACCTCCCTAGATTACTCCTTTCAGCCACAATCACATTTATAAATCAGCAATGTTGATTATACACACATAATGTTTTATCACCAACTCTAACCATTCCCCACATTTCAAATTCCCCTTATTAAACATTTTACATACATTCGGCATTAGCTCCCCCTTCTCAACCCACATATTTCCTAGTAAACTATACTCTAGAATTTAACTCCCTGAATTTACTAATTGTATTTGGTTCATATTAGTGAGACCATACAATATTTGTCCTTTTGCGTCTGGCTTATTTCATGCAATATAATGTCTTCAAGGTTCATCCATGTTATCATATGCATCCCAAGTTCATTTCTTCTTACAGTTGAATAGTTATACATTGTATGTATATACCACATTTTGCTTATCCATTCTTCGGTTGATGGACACCTGGGATGTTTCCATCTTTTAGCAATTGTGAATAATGCCACTATGAACATTGGTGTGCAAAAGTCTGTTCCTGTCCTTGTCTTTACTTCTTCTGAATAAATCCCAAGTATCAAGATTGCGTATTATGTGGCAGATCTATATTTAGTTTCCTGAGGAACTATCAAACTGTTCTCCCTGGAGGACACACCATTTTACTTTCTCACCAACAATGAAGAAGTGTTCTCATTTTTTTCCTACATCCTGTCAGTATTTATAGTTTTCCACCTTCTTAATAATGGTCATTGTGTAAGACATAAAATATTTCATTGTAGTTTTGATCTGCATCTCCCCTAATAGCTAGTGATGTTGAGCATCTTTCCATGTGCTCTTTGGTCATTTGTATTTCTTCTTTGGAAAATTTCTGTTCAAGTCTTTCACCCATTTTTTAAATTGTGTTGCTTATCTTTTTTGGAGTTGAATGATCTCTATATAACATGCAGATCAAACTGTTCTGGGATATGTAGTTTCAGAAAAGTTTCTCCCAAGGCACTGTTCACCTTTCTAACAAAGTCATTTAAAGCAAAAAAGTGTTTAATTTTGAGGAGGTCTTATTTATCTCTTTTTTTTTTTCATTGCTTGTGCTTTGGGTGTAAGATTAAGAAACCACCACTTACCACAAGATCTTGAAGATGCGTCCCTATATTTTCTTCTAAGAGTTTTATGATTCTAGCTTTTATATATAAGTCCTTGATCCATTCTGAGTTAATTTTTGTAGAAGGTGTGAGATAGGGGTCCTCCCTCTTTCTTTTAGCTATGGATATCCAGTTCTCCTGGCATCATTTATTGAACAGACTTCTGACTCAGCTGGGTGGGTTTGATAGCCTTGTCAAAAATCACTTGACTATAGATGTGAGGATCTGAATTATCAATTTTGTTCCATTGATTAATATATCTATCTTCATGGTGTTTTAACAACTATAGCTAAATAATATACTTTAATGTGTGGAAGTTAGAGTCCTCCAACTTTGTTTTTTTTAAAGCCATTTTTGGCTATGAGGGCCCCTTACTCTTCCAAATAAATTTCCTTTTCTGTAAAAAGGGTTGTTGGAATTTTTATTGGGATTGCATTGAATGCGTAAATCATTTTAGATAGAATTTCATCTTGATGATACTTAATTCTCCAATCCATGAACACGGAATGTCCTCCATTTATTTAGGTCTTCTTTGGTTTCTTTTAGAAATGTTTTGTAGTTTTTTGAATACAAGTCCTTTATGTCCTTGGTTAAGTTTATTCCTAAATATTTGATTCTTTAGTTACTATTATAAATGTAATTTTTTTTCTGACCTCCTCAGATTGCTCATTAGAACTGTATAGAAACACTACTTATTTTTACATATTATTCTTGTGTCCCACTACCTTGCTGAACAGGTCTACTAATTCTAGTAGCTTTGTTATGGATTATTTGGGATTTTCTAGGTATAGGATCATATCATCAGCAAACAGCAAATTTTTACTTCTTCCTTTCCTATTTGGGTGCCTTTTATTTCTTTTTCTTGCTTAATTGCTCTAGCTCGAACTTCTGGCACAATATTGAATAACAGTGGTGACAGTGGGAAAAGTTTGCAGCCTTTCAACATTGAATACAATGTTAGCTGTGGGTTTTTTCATATATGCACTTTATCATATTGAGAAAGTCTCCTTCTATTGCTATCTTTTGGAATGGTTTTATCAAGAAAGGATGCTGTATTCTTCAAATGCCTTTTCTGCATCAATCAAGATAATCGTATGATTTTTCTTCTTCAATTTATTAATGTGGCATATTACACTAATTTTCTTGCATTGAATGACTTTTGCATAACTGGGGTATGATTGTGGAGTATAATTCTTTTACTGTGCTTTTGGATTCCATTAGCAAGTATTTTGTTAAGGATTTTTGCATCACTATTCATTAGAGCAATTGGTCTATAATTTTCTTTTTTTCATAATATATTTGGCATGGTATAAGGATGATGTTGGCTTCATTGAATGAGTTTGGTAGCATTCCCTCCTGTTCAATATTTTGGAGAGTTTGAGCAAGATTGGTATTAGATCTTCTTTAAATGACTGGTATAATTCTCCTGTGAAGCCATCTGATCCAGGGCTTTTCATTTTGGGGAAGATTTTAATGACTATTTCAATCTGATTATTTATGATTGGTTTATTGAGGTCTTCTATTTCTATAAGGGTCAGTGAAGGTTATTCATGTGTTTCTAGGAATTTGTCCATTTCATCTACATTGTCTAGTTTGTTGGCATACAGTTGTTCATAGTATCCTGTTACAATCTTTTATTTCTGTGGGGTCAGTAGTGATGGCTCCCTCTCGTTTCTGATTTTATTTGTATCTTCTCTCTTTTTTCTTTGTCAGTCTAGCAATGGGTTTATCAATTTTGTTGATCTTTGCAAAGAACCAACATTTGGTTTTGTTGATTCTGTCTGGGTTTTTTGTTGTTGTTGTTCTTAATTTCATTTATTTCTGTGCTCTAAACTTTGTTATTTCATTCTTTCTGCTTTCTTTGGGATTAGTTTGCTGTTCATTTTCTAGTTCTACCAGGTGTACAGTTAGGTCTTCAAATTTAGCTCTTCTTTTTTAATATAGATATTTAGGGCTATACATTTCTCTCTCAGCACTGTCTTCACTGTATCCCATAGGTTTTGATATGTTGTGTTCTCATTTTCATTCATCTCGAGATATTTACTGATTTCTCTTGCAATTTCTTCTTTGACCCACTGATAATTTAAGAGTGTGTTCTTTAATCTCCATATATTTGTGACTATTCCCTTTTTCTGCCTGTTATTGATTTCTATCTTCATTCCATTATCATCAGAGAAAGCACTTTGTAAGATCTCAATCTTTTAAAATTTATTGAGACCAGTCTTATGACCCAACATATGATACATCCTGGAGAAAGATCCATGAGTACTTGAGAAAATGTATATCCTGCTGTTTTGGGGTATAATGCTCTATAAATATCTGTCAAGTATAGTTCATTTATATTGTTCAAGCTATCTGTTTCCTAATTTCTCCTCGGTCCAGATGTTCTATCCAATGCTGAGAGTGCTGTTTTGAAGTCTCCAATTATTATTGTAGAGACATCTTTTACCTCTCTTCAGTTTTGCCATTATGTGTCTTTTGGGGCTTCCAGGTTAGGTGCATAAATATTTATTATTATTTCTTCTTGGTGAATTGTCCCTTTTATTAATATATAATGAACTTCCTCATCTCTTATAACAGTTTTGCATTTAAAATCTATTTTATCCAATATTAGTATTACTACTCCAGATCTTGTTTGGTTAGTATTTGCATGGAATAGCTTTTTCCAACCTTTTACTTTTAGCCTGATTATGTCCTTGTGTCTAAGTTGAGTATCTTGTAGACAGCATACAGATGGCTAATTTTTTTAAATCCATTCTGTCAGTCTATGTCTTTTGATTAGGGCTTTCAATCCATTAGTATTTAATGTTATTACTGTAAAAACATTACTTTCTTTGTTAATTTTATCCTTTGGCTTTCCTTTGTCATATCTTACTACTGTCATTTTACTCTTTTAGTTACCCTTACTAATAATCTTCATTTCTACACTCTTCTCCAAGTCTCATGCCCTTGTCTTTTCCTTTCAGGCTCCAGAACTCCTTTTATTATCTTTGGTAAATCCAGTCTTTTGTTAAAAAAAAACTGTCTCACTTTTTGTTTCTCTGTGAAGACTTTAAACTCACTCTCATTTTGCCAGATAATGAATTCTTGGCTGGCAGTCTTTCTCTTTCAGAACCTTAAATACATCATACCACTGCCTTCTTGCTTCCATGGTTTCTAATAAGAGATCAGTACTTAGTATTATTGAGTTCCTTGTATGTGATGCTCTGCTTTTCTCTTGCTGCTTTCAGAATCCTTTCTTTATCTGGCATTTGACATTTTGAATTCTAGATGTCTTGGAATAGGTCTGTACTGATTTATTCTGTTCGGTATGTGTTGTCCTTCTTGGATATATGTGTGTGTGTGTGTGTGTGTGTGTGTGTGTGTGTGTGTGTGTCTTTCATAAGGGTTGGAAAGTTTTCTTTTTTATTTCCTCAAATATTTTTTCAGCACCTTTTCTGTTCTCCTCTCTTTTTGGGAGACCTAAAACATATATGTTTTCACATTTCATGTTGTCATTCAATTCTCTGAGACCCTGTTCCATTTTTTTTCCATTCGTTTCTTCTACTATTCTTCTGTCCATTCAAGTTTAGATACTTTGTCTTCCAACTCATTAATTCTGCCCTCCACCAATTCAAATTTGCTGTTAGGTGCCTCTAATGTATTTTTAATCTCACCCACTGTGTCTTTCATTCCTATAAGCTCTGTTACTTGTCTTTGCAGGTTTTCAAATTGCTCTTCATGCTCACCCAATGTCTTCTTAATATCCTTCATCACTTTAGCCATATTTTTCTTCAACTTCTTGAATTTATTTAGGAGATTTGTGTGACATTGATTAGTTGTATTAAATCCTGTGTCTCATCAGGAACTTTTATTTAATCCTTTGACTGGGTCGTATATTCCTGTATGGCTTGCAATTTTTGGCCAATAACTAGGCATCTGATTATTTTGGTGAATTTACTCTGACAGTAAATTTCTCTCTCTTGCGTAGTGGTTTTGTTTCACAGCTCTTTTTTGATTTTTGCTTCAGCTTATTCTAAATCTTTTTGTAGCTTATCAAAAGAGGGCCAATAGTGATTTTTCTATTTGATGGCATGTCACATAGCAGTACTAAGCCAGCAAAAGCATCTCTGTGCTTGATGTTTCCATCTCTCCCCATCACCATCCAAAGATATAATTCCTTGACTTTTGATATAGCAAGTTAATCAAGCAGTAATTTCAAAGATCCTCTGTTTTATAGATACTTGATGGTCTTGGGCAAAAGTTTATTTTTATAAATAATATGTTTCAAAAGGTAAAAAAGAAATATCTAGTTGAAGATAAATGCATGTGTATTAGTCAACCAAAGGGGTACTGATGCAAAGTACCAGGAATCTATAGGGTTTTGTAAAGTGTATTTGGGATAAAAGCTTACAGTTACAAAGCCCTAAAAAGTCCAACTCAAGGCACCGTAAGAGGTACTTTCTCACCAAACTCAGCTGCCATGTGTTGAAGCAAGATGGCAGACAATCTCTGCCTGGTCTCTCCTTCCTTCTTCCTCTTAAGGCTCCATGGGCCCCCCTTCTTCTGCTCTCAGCTGTAGGCTGGCATAGGGTTCATCTCTCAGGGCTTCCTATATCAGTCTGGCATAGGGCTCATTTCTTTCTAGTCCTTATCAGCTGCTCAGCTGCTCTGTTCTCTTCAGCTATAAACCATCAGGCAAATGGCTTATCTCTCCCTGGGCACCAGGATCAAAACTGACAAACTTCTCTCCTCTGGCATCTATGGAGCTTCACATGTGTATTTTTGAGTGAGTGAGTGTTTATATCAGCCCATCAAGGGGATAAGGACTCAACCCTGAGTCATGCCCTATTGACGTGGTCGAATCAAAGCCCTAATCTTAGCAGGTAATTTATCAAGACATGTCAGCTGAATCTATAGCATTCAAAGGGTATCACACCCAGAGGAACAGATTTGTTTACAAACATAATCTCTCTTTTTTGGGGATTCATAAATAATATCAAACTGCCACAGAATGTTTATGAGTAAAATATTTGTCATGTTTATAGATAAAAGGTCTACATTTTACATTTGTTTCTTATAATTCATAAATGCTTCATGAGGAAATACTCTGAATATTTGGGATCTTATTAAAATAAGAAAGAAAATTATTTTGATAAATTGTGAATGGCATAAATATTTCTAATGTCTCTTTTAAGAGACAAAAGCTTGAAAGTGGCCCAGGAACCTCAGAGGTACCACCATCACATAGGCTAGCTGATACAATAGCTCCCTGAAGCTCCAATGCTTGTAGATAACACCTGTGATTGCAGGCACCATGCGTGAAAAGAAGCTCACTACTTTCCTCTTCAGTGGTGACCAGTGTGTTCCACAGTGGGTCAGAAGCGACCAAGGCACTTTCAAACTCATTTTTATAATTTTGAAGAAATGAATTGTGAACGCTAGCAAAATTACAATTTAGCCTTTAAAAAACTAAAAGTAAACTGCTTTCCCTCCTTTAAAACACACTTTTATTCACTAAGTACAGCAGGAAATTTAAACAAACGACCTTATTTGAAAACTAATTTAAATTAAATGATTAACTTTAGGGCTTTGACCAGACATTTATTGAGCCTTTTAAAAATAATAATTTTTACAGTACAATCTATATAGATTAAATCAGGTAAAAAGAATTGTCACTAAAGAGAGACTGCTTTTTTGCCATTACTTGTGTACAAATTATTTAGGAGTCTAGAAGACAGAAGGACACCAATTCTTAATACACTAGCAGTATTTTGACACAATTGCATTTTTCAACTATGAAATAACAACAAAGATGTGATGCTTTCCTATACTGGAAAATAGCTAAGAAATTTATGAGAAAGTATAACATGATATAATCAGAACACAATCTCATATAATTCATTCCATTCAAAATTCCAAATTTAAGAAGGATATAGACAAATTCAAGTTTGTTAGTAATACTTTCTCATTAGTAAAGTAAGATTCAAAATCATGTCATGCATTAGGGAAAATATACACTGTAAATAGAAAGAGGTCCAGGGTAGAATACTCAAAGGCACAATAGGTAGAAAAGTGATTAGACTTGTTTTGTGAGCTTCCAAGGGTTACAATTTGGTAGACAGATTTTAATTCAATATAAAAAGAATTTTCTTATGGAGAGTCGAAATAGGGAATGGGCTACCTCAAGAGATGAGTTTCGTACCACTGATGATATCTAATGACAAGCTGAGTCAGGGATGCTGAGGAAAAGATAATGATTAAACTATGATTTTGAAGTTCTTTTAAAGTCTTGAGTCTAGAAACTTTTTGTGTCTTGTCTACAATCAGATGGTTCCCAGAAATTATAAACACCCTCTCAGAGGAAGTCAAATAAATAACAGCACAAAACGAAATATATTAACTAGACTTCCAGGAAGATGGCAGAATAGAAAGACATGGGACTCTCTTCTCCAGAAAAATAGCTAGAGGACAGGCTGAAACAGCCTAGAAAAATATCTTCTAGGGTTTAGGACACCAGGCGAGGGCTGGACACTGCCCAGAGGGAGAGAGGGACAAAAGAGGGAAATCAGGACTACAGAATTGTGAGGTGAAACCAGCGGCTGCTGCCAACACCCTCCCCAAACACTAAAGACACTTTAGAATTCTCGGGCCTCTGGGCCTGCAGTTACAAAGGGGGCCCCAGGGATCTACCACACCAGGAAAGGGGAGAGAGAGAGGGACACAGCCTAAGGCTGACTCAGCTTCTGAACCAGAAATTTGGTCTGCTGAGTCCCACCAGCCCTTCCAGGCCGGGTGGGACCACACCATGGTTTGCCCTGAGAGCCAGCACAGGAATGGAGAAATCCGACCCTCACAATCTCCCTCTCTTCTAGCCAAGACTGATTTTTGAGGCTGTACCTCCCCAGGAAAGGAGAGAAAGAGAGACACAGCCTAAGTTTGACTCAGTTTTTGACTTACAAATTTAGTCTGCTGTGTCCCAAAAGCCCTTCCAGGCCAGGTGGGGCCACACTATTGTATGCCTTGGGAGCCCTCAAGGGGTTAAAGATGTACAACCCTCCCAATCTTCTTCTCTACTAACCAGGACTGACTGTTGAGGACTCAGAGGGGAGTGGAAATATTTCCTAACTGGGAAGAAGAAGGGGGCTGCCAGAGAAGGCTAGAGAACAGTCTCAGAGAAAATTTGAATTACAAGGCTCTTTACTGCCAGGCAGGAAGCTCTATCATATTGATCCTGTCTGCACTGCAACAAATACACTCCAACCAGGCACTGAACTGAAAGCTGCCAAAAAGCTCCATCTGCTGGCAGACCAAGGCAGTACATGCCGGAAAATTAAAAATAAGTAGGAGAGGCTTCTTCAGGCCTCTATAGCCTCCCTCCCTAGGAAATGTTTCCTAGGCCCTAGGAAACGAGTTTACAAACAATTACTGGGTCCAGTGCCCAGTTTTGAGCAACTAGCAGGGACAATCCTAACAATCCAGGTTGAGCCAAGAATCAAAGAGCAGTGGTAACACATAGACTCCTGCCACTAAATCCCTACAAAAGAGAAAGAAATTGAGTATCTGAGTAAACTACATCCTAATCAGATACCTAGACATCAGCAAAAAAATACAAGCCAAGAAAAGAAATATATCAAAGACCCAGAAGAGATGCAGGATTTGAAAGAACTACTCAGCAAGATGCACACAAATTCCCAAAATCAAATTAATGAGTTGAAAGACAATATGGTTAAAGAGATAAATGGCATCAAGAAGACATTCAGTGAGTGCAAACAAGAATTTGAAATCCTGAACAGAAAAGTAACAGAGCTCATGGGAATGAAAGACAAAATAGATGAGCTCAAAAACACATTAGAGGCATACAACAGCAGACTCAAAATGATAGAAGAAAGAATGAGTGATACAGAAGACAAAACAACTGAAATTAAAGAGAGAAAAGAACAGAGAGAGAAAAGAATGGACAAAATTGAGCAGGGGCTCAGAAAGTTGAATGACAACATGAAATGCAACAACATACATGTCATAGAAGTTCCAGAAGGAGAAGAGAAGGGAAAAGGGTTAGAAAGAGTATCTGAGGAAATATTAGCTGAAAATTTCCCAACTCTCATGAAAGAAATGAATTGACATGTCCAAGAAGTGCACCGTACCCCAGAATAAATCCGAATATACCTATTCCAAGACACATACTACTCAGAATGTCAGATGTCAAAGATGAAGAGAAAATTCTCAGAGCAGCAAGGGGGAAGTAAACCATCACATAAAAAGGATGCCTATTAAGACTTAGCACGGATTTCTCTTTAGAAATCATGGAGGCAAAAAGACAGTGGTATGATACAATAGGATACTGAAAGAGAAAAACTGCAATCCGAGAATTCTTTATCCAGCAAAACTGTCCTTCAGATATGAAGGTGAGTATAAAATATTCACAAACAAACAGAAACTAAGAGAGTTTGCAAAAAATAATCCACTATTGCAGGAAACATTAAAGGAAGCCTTAGAACCTGAAATAAAAAGACAGGAAAGAGAGGCTTGGAGGAGAGTATAGAAGAAAGAATAGCAGAAAGAATACCCAAAAGATTTAAAAGACAGACAAAAATATGATATGACATATGAAAATCAAAGAGAAAAATGGTGGAAGTAAATAGTGCATTTACAGTAACATCACTGAATGTGAATGGATTAAACTCCCCAATCAAAAGATACAGGCTGACAAAATGAATTTTAAAAACATGAGCCATACATATGCTGCTTACAAGAAACTCACCTTAGACCCAGGGATACAAAATGTCTAAAAGTGAAAGGCTAGAAAAAGATACACCATGCAAATAGTGACCAAAAAAGAGCAGGGGTAGCTATACTAATATCGGACACAACAGACTTTTAATGCAAAAAAGTTATAAGAAATACAGAAGGCCATTATATATTAATAAAAGGGACACTCCACCAGGAAGATGTAACAGTCATAAATATCTATGCACCTAACCAGGGTGCCCCTAAATACATGAAACAAACTCTGGCAAAACTGAAGGGATAAATAGACATCTCTACAATAATCATTGGAGACTTCAACACCCCACTCACATCATTAGACAGAACTAGGCAGAATTTCAACAAGGAAACAGAGAACTTGAACAATATAATAAACAAATTAGACCTAACAGACATATACAGAACACTACATCCAAACTCAGCAGGTTATACCTTCTTCTCAAGTGCCCATGGATCTTTCTCCAGGATAGACCACATGTTAGGTCACAATGCAGCTCTCCATAAATATAAAAAGATTGAAATTATACAAAGCACCTTCTCAGATTATAATGGAATGAAACTGGAAATCAATAATAGACAGGAAAAAGTAAATTCGCAAATGTGTGGAGGCTGAACAACACACTCCTAAATAATCAGTGGGTCAAAGAAGAAATTGCAAGTGAAATCAGTAAATATATTGAGACAAATTTAAACAAGAACACAACTTATTAAACTTATGGGATACAGCAAAGGCAGTCTTGAGAGGGAAATTTATAGCCCTAAATGCCTGTATTAAAAAAGAAGAAAGAGCTAAACTGAAAGATTTAACTGAACAACTAGAGAAACTAGAAAAAGAGCAGCAAACCAATCCCAAAGCAAGCAGAAGGAAAGAAATAATAAAGATTAGAGCAGAAATAAATGAAATTGAGAACAACAAAAAAAATTTTTTTGAGAAAATCAACAAAACCAAAACCTGGTTCTTTGAGAAGATGAATAAAAGTGACAAACCCCTAGCTAGACTAGCAAAGAAAAAAAGAGAGAAGATGCAAATAAATACAATAAGAAATGAAAGGGGG
>JAQZBX010043215.1:0-14636 GCA_029593785.1 Cabassous unicinctus | reverse complement strand
GAAAGGAAAGGGAGGAATCATTACAAGCCACACCCCACTGCACTTTCCCCCAAGTGGTTTCCAGGGTATTGACCTGTGCTAACAAAGAAAGGGAAATTTCTTAGGTGTAAGTTTCCACATCTCAATTTCAAACAGCCCAAACTTGCTCGATCCTGAGGCCTAAAGGGAATTTTTTGCAGATAATCAGTATGCTCTAACTTCATTCCTAGCATTCTTGCTTGCATTCTAAACATTGCCAACCTAGATTTGCACTTGAGGAGAAATTTGCAGAAGGAAAAATATTTAATAACCTGTATATTTTCCAATGAATGCTCCAAACATATTATCTTTTTCATATTCAACTTACTGTAGGTTTTATAAAGTTCAGAAAGCAAGATTTCTATCTTAATTGCTGAAGGGAATTAACCTCAAAAAAAATTTTTTTTTCTTGAGATACTAGATGCATCAGGGATAAAGTTTGAAATAAATGAATGCTATTCCAAGCACTCCAAACTGAAGTGTGTACTCTTTCTGGCATTCTCACTGGAGAAAAGGAATTCGTTATCTATTCCTGTGTAATGTCTAAGGCACATCCTTAAAGGATGTGTAGGAGTTAGCTAGGTCAATGGGGGAAGAGTCTCTCGCTCGCTCGCTCGCTCGCTCTCTCTCTCTCTCTCTCTCTCTCCCCCCCTCCAAGTCCAAAGTCCTTAGACAGAGATTTTATTGATTCAACTTTGGAGATTTAGGGGATGATCTGCTACTGATGAGAGATTTGGTAAATGTTATATGTTCATGAAAGCCAGAGTGACTAGAATGGCTAGAGTGGGGAAGAAGCCGGTGTTTAAGATTGTCAATGATCTTATATAACATCCTAAAATATTTGGGTTTTACTTTGAAAGTAATGTGGGAATCACTGAAGGATTTTAGGCAGGGTTGTGGCCGGATCAGAGTATATTTTAGTAAATGCATATAATGTAGATGAGGTGACTTGGAGGGGGTTGAGTCAGTGCAGCCCCTAGTCAGTGCCTGTCAACCATGGCACAGAGAATGAACTTGGCCCCAGTTTTAGTCAGGGTGACTTGCACCTTTTAACAGGATGAGCAGAATCTAGCAGGACACACTTATTTCTGATTCAGGGTGAAAGGAGAGAATATTTGGGGGTTCTGTTCCCAAGAAGGCTTTTTGCTATGCTCTGCCCACTGCTAACTGTCGGAGAATACATGCGAGAGATTCCCATAATAGAGAACAGACTTCATTTCTTTCTTCAGAGTCATTGTGGTCCTCCAGTGGGGCAGGGGGCAGGGAGAGAATTTTTATAATTACATGTTTGGGAACTACTGTGAAGCCTCTCTGTTTGTGTGACCTCTGTTATGAAACTGTTGCAGCTATTTACTCATTTGGCCTCTAGTGAAATAAAACCTTGTAGTTTGATATTGTCTAATTGCTGCAGATCAGGTTTCTTAGTCTTTCGTTCTCAGAGTCCTTGTTAATTTTGATTAATGTTTTGTGTCTACCACTCCTTCTCTGTCTCTCTCTCAGGAAGAATGCTTCTTCTGAGTGCCTGGCTGAGAAAGGTCCAGTCTCGACAAAGCCATGAGCCTGCTTCAGTCGAATTCAAAGAAAGAATTCAGCTATTTTCCTATAAGCCAATCCCAGTGCTTGGCTTATTTTTTCCCAGAGAGCATTTTAAAGAAGCAAAAGAGCAGTGTTGACATTTGCTGATATTCTCAGTCAAATAACTTACATAGATGCCTGAAGTCATGAACCTCCAGATGTCACTTGAGTGGTATCCTCAAGACAAGACATCACAGTCTAAATTGCTCTGCAGCAAATGAAGGAACACTCCCTCATCAAGGAGCCATATTCTTAGCATAGTCTTCTCTCTCATGTTGCCCATATTTTTCTCAAATGTCCAGATATTTTCCATTGAGTTAATACAGTTTATTTTCTCTTAAAAATATTTTTCCTCATCCTCTAAGTAGCTCCTCCTCTGGCCAAATCACTCCAGCAGAGTGATTCATGCCACCATGAACCACTCCCACCTCTACTATTGTTTTAATTTGCCAAAGAGCTGCTGATGTAAAATACCAGAAATGTGTTGGCTTTTGTAATGGGGATTTATTTGAGGTAAAAGCTTACAGTTCTGAGACCTTGATGTGTCCAAATTAAGGCATCAGCAGAGATGCTGTCTCACCAAAATCAGCTGCCACATGGTGAAGCAAGATGGCCCCCGATCTCTGCCGAGGTCTCTGCCTTCCCCTCCATAATCTACTATCTCTTCTCTCCAAGTCCAGCTCCAGGGCTCAGCTGGAGTAACCAGACACAGGGCTTGTTTCTTTCCTGGCATCCTCTATCAGTCTCGGCTGCTCCACTTTCTTCCAGCGTTCAGCTGCAAGCTATCAGGCATTTGGCTCATCAATCCCTGGGCCTCAGCTCTTTGAGCCTCTTTGGGGCGTCTCTCCTTGCAGTTCAGTTGTGGATGAAACTGAAAGTCCTTTCTCTCACATTGCAGGATCAAATATGGCGGCTCCTTTTTCTCTGTCTCTATTTCTCTGGATCTCCGTTTATATCAAACCTAGCAGGAGACAGAAAGGAGACTCAACCTGAGTCATGTCTCAATGATGAAGTCCAATTGAAAGGGTCTCATACCCACCGGAATGTTAAAAACATAATCTTTTTCTCTTTGGGATTCATAAATTAACTTCAAACTGTCACAACCATTATTTTCTCCAGCTTGTGATTAGGTTTATAATTTTGAAGGACTGGTTTCTCTATAGATCAGATCCAGTATACTTTTTATCTTCTCAATATTTCTCAAAGTTTCAGATCCACTGATGTAGTAGATATCTCAGGCTATCTAGCTAGTGTTTATTACAAAGAAATAGTCCCTTAATCCCAGGTCTTCAGAGTGCTTCCTAACTTAAGCCTATCTCCATAGTTAAATTTTCATTAAGTTTACACTTTCCTTTCTAATACTTCAGTTACAAAGAGCTCTTCTTTATCTTACTAATGCCAATCAATCATTAGCATCTACCTGGAACACAAGGTTAACAAGGAGTGTAAAGCTAAATTGGGCACAGCAGAAAAGAATGTCTGAATCAATTAGCCATGTCTGCCATGCAGTAAAGGATGGTGACAGCCTCTGAGACACTTAAACCTATTCTTTTCCCACTCACCCTACCTCCATCTCTCCTCACCATCACCTCTCTTCTGCCGGCCAAGTTTCCATCAGTGGGTGTGGGACTCAAGTGAATTGGGTATTTCTGATGAAAAGAAGCCAAGCCTCCTTTTCAACTTGGCATTTCAAGAGTATGCCTATTTGTTCCACAACAACTTTTAAGAGATTTGGCTGACTTTGACCAAATTTGCTACAGCTCCAAAAAGAATCATGGTTAACCATACATTTTATGTATATTTCAGTCTATTCTGACATTGTCCAGGGTGGATAGGAGTGGGTGACTGTTGATAAAAGTTTCTCTAATATTTTATATCAGTAATATTTTAAACAAACATGAGTGAAAGTTGACACATGAGTCTCAAAAGTGTGGCTTCTCTGGTTCTCAGTCCCAAATCCCCTTTTTAGAATTCCATCTCAGTACCATAAAGCAGGAAAGTTTAGGAAGTGCTCTTTTACCCAGTGACTGAGAATAAAGTCAGGTAAATAAAGACCTCATTTTTCAAACTCTTGAAACTTTATTTGTTCAGTTTTTGAGCCTAGGCATTTCCTTCCTTCACCAAATCATAAGAATCTTTGGAAATCCCAGGTCCTCTTCTTTAATAATGATCTTATATTTTTTCTTAGACTCACAAACTCATCCAAGTAAATCATAAGCATTATAATTCACTCTTGGCCAACAAATCTTTCCAGCCATGTGTCTGTCTCTTCCTAGACTCAGATCCTAAGATAAATCAAGTTTTGGAAAATTATTTCTTCAGAAAGGAAACAAAGAGCATGAAAGTGTGAGTAACTATAAAAACTGGAAAAAAGTCAAACTTGCGCAAAAGTCAGTGATATCAGTACAGCATCTGGCGCAACCAACACCCTCCTCCAGACCCATTACTCAACTTCAAGAGACAGGCTCTCTGGGTGTTATTTGGTTTAAATTAGAGGTAATGTTCTCTGTGAAGTACTCATCCTATATTGAATCTTCCTCTAAGCCATGGTGTGTGGGAGAGAGTAAAGAAGAGAAGAAAAAGTGAGGAGGGCATATTGATAAGGGCAAATCATAGACAAAAGGGAAAATCTGCTATCTTTACCTGCTTCCATCAAACAGGAGGCCATGTCATGCCATATCAGGAGAGCCAAAAGGACCACCACCTCTTTCATAGATACTAAACTCTGGCCCCTTTTGACAGGCAAAATAACACAGAAGCAGCTCATTAGGATGAATCCATCATTTTCACTTTGGTGTGAATTTATCACCCATTCGTCCATCCAATCATTCACTAGTCAGTGCTCATGTAATGAGTGATTGTAAGGTGCCTGGATTTCTCTTGAATGTTAAGGATAAAACTGTGGACATGATGCAGCTCTTGGCCTCACTGAACTTAAGACCTAAGGAAGGAAACAGACAAGTGATTGGGAAATTAAATTAATACCAGACAAAATATAAAGTACAGAATGTTTTATGGGAATACACAGGAAGGGCACCTATCCAGACTTGGAGTAGAAAGGAAACCTGCCTGGAATAGTGATAACTAAGACTAGACAGAAGGGTAGGGATTGACCAGTAAAACCGAAGGAAAAATATTTCGGGCAGAGAGAACAGAGCAAAAAATTTGGGGAACTGAAAGTAATTTATTTCACTTGAGATGTAACTCTTTGAGGGCTGAGGGCAAAACTGGTTGATATGAAGGGAAGCTGAAGCTGAAGAGATAGGCAGGGATCAGGCCATGAGTATCATTTAGGAATAGTGTGTGGCAATGAGTAACAGAAACCACCAAAAAAATGGTTTAATATAAGATAGAGGATTATTCTTCTCTCACATAAAAGCAGTCCAGGAGTGGCAGTCCAACCTATGTCCATAACACAGGAACCATCAAAGATCCAAGCTCATTCTAGCTTTCAGTTCTGCCATCCTCAGTGCAAGAATTCTATCCATAAGACCACCTTGTGGTCTCAAGTTGACCACTTCAACTTCAGCTGATATTTCTTCCAGGCAGGGAGATGGAAGATGAGAAGAGCATAAGTTACAGTCCCCCTGAGCCAGTTCCCTTTTCATGAGACTCTTCTAGATGACACATTCAAAACTTTGGCTTATGTCTTATTGGCCAGAACTTGACTATACAACTATTGCTATGCTCAAGGGATGCTTGGAAATACAGTTTCTTAGCTGAACACAATTACTTTCCCTAACAGAGTAATTGTGTTCTCTTAGTAAGGAAAAAGAAGAAAATGGCCTATGCTGTCCCATACCATGTTAATTGTGAGTACAGTGGAGAGTCATTCAAGTGTTTCAAGTCAAGAAGTGACACGGTCAAATTTGTATTTTCAAAAGCACCTTTTGGCTGCAGGGTAGAGACAGGATTGATGGGACATGACTATTGGCAGGGAGAACTTTAGGAGGAAGATAAATCTAGGCTATAGGTGATGGCAGCCATAAAATGTGATTTGATAGGGATAGGAGGTGAGGCCAGGAATAACTAGGAGCTTGAAGAAGTAACGAGCAAGATCCTGTTGTTCTCACCAAAGGCAAACCTCAACTGCCTTAACATTTATCTGACATGGCTCATCCCCTTCTCAACCCCATTCTTCTGAACAAAGCAAGCCGACACTGCAGTTAACTCAACTCTTTGGCTACAACTCTACAATTGAGGCAATTGGGGCACCCATCCTGTGATGTTCTTTAAATGTTGAAAGTCCATTCTTATTACATATGCATACCCATTCCTATACTTTCATATAAATACATAAATGTGGCCATTTCACAAATCCCATCATTTTAGTGAAATATTTGTTGCATACAACACAATATATGTCAGGTATATTAGCATTATGGAACATAATAAAACTAACACTCATTATCCACTATCCAGCTTAAGAATCAGAATATTAGCAATATTTCTGTATATTTAAAAGCCATCACCCACAGAGGATCATAACATCCATGCTTTCTAGTTACTTATTACCATGGTTTTTGAATCAACATAGATAATGAAAGGTGATAGGAATATGAGACCTCAGTGGCCTCATATTTTCCCCAGGGCCATGACATACCCTGAAATCCTTACAGTAATAGCTAGTACATAACTAGTGCTTACTACGTGCCAGGCACTCTTCTAAATGTTTTCCATATATGAAATAATTGAATCTGCTCAATGATTCTGTGAGGTGAATATTTTTAGTCACCTCTATTTTACAGATGGCATCCAGACTAACACAGTTTTATGAGTTTTAATCTATGTCTAAAGATGCAGCAGGCGTGAAAAAGAAGCAGCTAGATTTATGGTCTGATGCCTTGGTGCTCAGATTATAAACCTGGCTCTGTGAGTAGTTCTATATTTAGTCAATTTCTTAGTGTCTATATTTAGTCAATTCTTAGTAGCAATGCTAGCTACTGTAAAAGAAAAATTATGGTATCTCAATGACTTAAAATATTGGAAATTTCTTGCTCACAGAGCCCAAGAAGCCATTCTTGATTGGCGGCAAGAGAGGGGGAAGAGCCTCTATTCCATGCAGCCATTTAAGGACCAAGGCTGAAGAAGGCTCCAAAGTTGCCCTGGAGGTCACTATCCAGCCAGCAATAGTAGAAGAGCATAGAGGAAGACAAGTGGGATGGGCCACACCTCACATCCTGTTGGTTAGAATTCAGTGACATGGCCACCCCTAACTGCAAGGGAGGCTGGGAATTCCAGAAATAAAAGGAAACCTTTTGGTTGATTAGCTAGTAGTCAGCTGTTATAAATCTTAGTTTTCTTATTTGTAAAATAGTGCCTGCCTTTTAAAAAAATCTTTCTTAAGTCTACAGCATTTTCAATAATAAAACAAGTTATAGGCCTAGCATTTCAGACATATCATAAAATCTGCACTATTTGCTAATAATGAAAGATATTCCACTTACTCATTTTGTGTGTAAAATCATAAACCTGAAACCTTTTCTACTTCTTTTAGAGGTTATGTTTTTACTTCTGTGAAATAAATAACAGGGCAGAGACTGTGGTTTTTACAGGCAGTAACTAAAATTATTAAACACCTTCAAACTGTCATGAACTGTGAAGTAGGATTGGTGCTTCATTTAATCCTCACAGCAATCCACGGAAATAGGTTTCATTATCCCTCTTGGTTTGAATGGTGGATGGTGATGGTGGGGGATGCTATAATTAAGGGATTAACCAAAAGACACTGCTGATAAAGGTGGTAAAGTTCAGACTTGGACTCAAGTCTCCATTGATTCCAAATCTTGGGTGCTGTAGCCGTTTGGCAATTTGATGTAATTATGAATTCCAAAAGTATAATTGGATCATGCTTGTAAACTGATCTGTTAATCTGGGCATGATTAAGTTATGATTAGGGCATTGACTGGGCCACGTCAGTAGGGCAGGGAATCGAATATAAAAGGCAAGGCAAAGGACAGAGGGAGCAGTTTTTGAGAAGCAGTTTTGATGTTGGAGAGAAGTCCCCAGGAGAAGAGAAGTGAGCTGTTCTCCTGATAGTCTACAGCTGACCTTGTGGAGGAACCAGAGGAGCTAAGCCTGGAGAGAAATGCAGCCCCAGGAAGAGAGGAACCCAAGAAGCCTGAACCCTGGCAAACATCGGCAGCTGTCTTGCTCCAACACGTGGCAATGGACTTTGGTGAGAGAAGAAACTTAACGCTTTATGACCTGGTATCTGTGGACTTCTACCCCAAATAAAGACCTTTTATAAAGACCAACCCATTTTTCGTATTTCACATTAGCACCCCTTTGGCTGACTAATACAGGTGCTTTATAACAACCATACTATTCTGCTGTTTTTCTTCTTCTCTCAAAATTTCCAGAATACCTAGCACAATGTCAGGCAAATGGTGAAAGAAATTGGACAAACATTGTTCAGATACATCGAATTTTATGCCCTCTCAAGTTTAATAAATCTCTAGTGAAAATCTGTCTTCTTGAAGACCACCTATATTGCCCCTTCCTTGATTGACTTTCTTTTCTGTGTCTCCCTTATTTTTGCTTTTCCTCAGTTACATTTTCTCACTCTTTTTCTTGAAGCTGCCAAAGGCCATAGGCATCATCATCATCCCTCACCCCCTCAGGAGGAAACTTACATTTAGGAAGTTATCGTACCCTTTTTGCTGCCACTTAGCCAGTGGAGAGTTTCTGGTAAAGATCTTAAGAAGAACATGATTTACTGTAATTTGAGAACAGTCCTGTCTCAATTAATTTTATGGGAAAAATAGTTCATTCAGAGACAGTTCATCTTATGAAATGTGGCTCTAGACCCAATAGTCTGCATGTCTAGACTGAGCTTGAGACACTCTTTTTTCCCCAGGCTCCTTAGCTAGGTTTCATTCCTCTTTCAGCAAGACTCTTGTTGAATAGTACATGAGTTATGTTTTCAGTTGACACTAAACTAACAGGCAGTCTGCCAAGCCAGCAAGAAGTTATGCCCTTTTTATGGTCTATGATCAGCTGGCTGAAGCCTCCTCTCCCAAATGTCTTGTGTTTGTAATTTCAAATACTTGGCTGGGCTACACATTCAGAATGAATACTACAACTTCCTTACATCCTATGCAAGATATATTGTTCTGGGTACAAGGAAGTTGTAGGTGAGTAATTATTAAGGATATAATTGTTTTTTCGAGGTTAGATAATTATAGTTTATGAGACTTGCCTAACAAATTATATCCACAGGAACTAACTCCCTTAAGAAAACAGTAAAATGATGGGACATTTGGGAGCTATTCCCACATTGTCAGTCTGAACTAAAAAATTTCATCTGAGACCAGTGTATTAGTCAGCCAAAGGGGTGCTGATGCAAAATACCAGAAATTGGTTGGTTTTTATAAAGGGTATTTATTTGGGATAGAGATCCACAGTTACCAGGCCATAAAGCATAAGTTTCTTTCCTTACCAAAGTCCATTGTCATGTGTTGGAGCAAGACAGCTGCCGATGTTTGCCAGGGTTCAGGCTTCTTGGGTTCCTCTCTTCCCGGGGTTGCATTTCTCTCCAGGCTTAGCTCCTCTGTTTCCTCCACAAGGTCAGCTGTAGACTATGAGGCTCTCTAGGCTTTGCCTCTCTCCACAAAGCCAGCTGTAGACTATCAGGTGAATGGCTTGTCTCTATCCTGGGGCCTTCTCTCCTTCCTCAAGACCAAGCTCTCTTACTTCCTGGGGGCTCCAGCTCAAGACTCAAACATCAAAACTTCTCCAACTCTGTCCTTTGCCATGCCTTTTATATTTGATTTCCCCATTCACCAAGGGGTGGGCCTCAATGCCCTACTGATGTGGCCTTGTCAACACCCTAGTCATAACTTATTCATGCCCGGATTAACAGGCCAGTTTACAAGCATAATCCAACATCTATTTTTGGAATTCATAACTATATCAAACTGCCAAACTGCTACAGCCAGGATCTTTATTTATGGAAGGAACATTTCACTATTTAATGAGGAGACATTATTATTGAGGATACTCTATCCTTCAGATGTTGCATCACTTAGAGAAAGAGGAAATGTGGACCCAGTTTGAGAATTTTATTAGCAATATCAATGTTCTATCTCAGTACCTGCTAAGTTTCTTCAAGGTAAATAATTCACTTAATCACACACACAAAAGTTATTGGGTCATTTTGCATGCTTGGCACTGTGCCGGGTATTCATGCCTTTCCAAGGTGCTTGAGAAAAATTTGCATCAAAATCATTATAATCCAAAGTCAGAAGCAGTAAGTATCAAAAAAGAAGTACCTCATGTATAATTGGAATTCAAAGAAAGAAAAATATTTCTTCTTTCAAATGGAATTAAAGAAGGCCTCACGGAGGAGTTTTGTTTGAACTTGAAAAATGAGTAGGACTGGAAGATGTTGAATAAGAGGGAGGGAATTCTGACAGAAAGGAATAGCAAGATCAAAGGTATTGAGTCAGGCAAGTGGAAAAGATGTATGGACAATAAAAAGTCGTACAATTTCTTAAAGGTATGAAGCAAAGATTAGGCTGAAAGCTTTTATTTCCAGCAGTATGACCTACTGCATAACCTGATAACCCTCCCATTAAAAACAATTGAAGATGTTGGATAAAATATTATTTTAACTTTTTAATTGTAAGATGATTATAAAGAATCCTTGTGCCAAATCTGAAGGAAAGCAGGATTCCAGGGAGTTATTCTAATTTTCATTCTGGGACATACAGTGAACCCTGGTGACCTTGAATTTCCATTTTGATGATCAGCTAATGTAGAAAAAAAAATTGGCAACATTGTTGTTGCATAGATTTTAATGAAATTAAGTTATGAAAAACAAAATACCAATAAATTTGAAAACTTAGATGAAATAGACAAATTCCTTTAAAAGTATCATTTACCATAACTGCTTCAGGAAATAAGAGAAAATTCTGAATAGTCCTATAATTATTAAATAAATTGAATAAGCAGTTTAAAATATTCCCATACAGAAACACCAGCTTCAGATCATTTTTCTACTGAGTTCTACTAAACATTCAGGAAGAAAAAAGAATTAATCTTCAACAAATTATTCCAGGTTAAATAAAATGAAGAAGTACACTGCAACTTATTTTATGAAATCAGTATGACCTTGATACCAAAAACTAGGCAAAGAGAGTACAAAACAAAGGAAAATTAAACATTAATCTTACTCATAAGTATAGTTGCAAAAATCCTAAATAAAATATTAGTAAACTGCCCCAGCTGCAAGGGTTACAGCAGCAGCTGAGGCTGAGATTCTTGGGTGGTGAGCTGCCCTGTCAGGGCAGTGGCTTCCAGTGATGCTTCTGAAAGCTCAAAAGGGGCATCAACAAGCACAAGGCAAAGCTGACATCATTTCGACTGCTAAGTTTGCTCAGCAGATCTTCTTACAAAAGGAGAGTTGCTTTTCAGCGGGAACAGAGAATAAAAGAAATATTTTCCTAGGAGAGATCAAAATGTTTACAGCACTTTTCAAAGTCAAGAACCAGAGTCTGACTATTTGAAAGGTCTAGATATTGGCAGAAAATTTAATAAAATTAGGTGGTGACCACAACAGGATGCTGCTCCTTTTCACTACCTAGAAATAAAACTATTAAATCATGGAAAATAAGTGAATGGGAAAAAAGAGCAAATGGTTACAACTTGCAAGATGAAGATAAATGACTGCAAGATCCATTTAGGGGAGATCTAAGATGGCAGAGTAGGGAACAGCAGGCTGCACTCATCTTCCAGAAACTGCGGGAAGGTAGGCAGGCTAACCTGGAAGAAGGAAAGCTGGGAGACTGCAGGAGCAATCAGAGAGAGCAGCTAGGAAGTGGGGTATCCTAGTTGGCTGGGGAAGAGGGTATCCAAGGGAGATAGGGCAGGCAAGCTGGCACCCAACCAGCTTAGAGGGAGAGGGAAACCGGGGATGTGAGTTAGCTAGAAGACCAGTGCTCAGCCAGCTCTGAGAGTGAGGAAAGCCACTGGGCAACCAGGTGGACATGCTAGTGCTCAGCAGGCTTTTCAGGTGGGGGTGGGGGGAGCAGTGGGGCAGTCAGGTGTGGGGACCTCCACCCAGCTGGCTTGGGGAAGAGGAGAGCAGTGGTGCAAATGGGTGTGCTGCTGGCATTCTCAAGGGAAGGGGAACCACAGAGGAACCAGGAGTGTGAGCTGGCACCCAGCCGGCTCAGGGGGAGAGAGGTGTGGGATGGGGTTGAAATAGGGCAGGCAGACTGGATCTCAGCTTGTTCCTAGGAAAAGGAGAGGTATGAGCTGGTGCCAAAGTGGCTCCAGGGAGAGGGCAGGGGGTAGTTGATCAGGCAGGCTGACACACACTGGGAAAGAGAGGAACTGGGGGTAGTGAAGGGGTGGGCTGAGAGGGACTCAACCAGCCTGAGGGAAAGGGGAACCTGCAGAGGCAGTCAGAAAGCTGACAGGTACCCAACTGTTATAGAAGAAGGGAGCCAGACAGTAATCCATCAGTTTGTCAGGCACTCAGCCAGATCCCTATGGTATGGAGAGCTGCAGGACAAGCACACACATAGACGAACTTAGACTGAAGTGTTTTTAAGTTTTTAAAATTTTTTATTATTATTACTTCTTTTAACCTCTACATCCAGGAACCTTACCTGCAGAGGGTGGACTATGAGGTGATTGATTGTGAATGCAGGCAGCCTGAGATGGTTGCATCTCCTGGCTGGGAGGGAGACCTGTTTTTGTTTTTTTCTTTTTCTTTTCTTTTTGTTTTCTTTTTCTGTGTGTTCTTATTTTCTTTATTTCTTTTCTTTCTTTCATTTTTCCCTCTTCCTTTTCTTTTCCTTATTCTACCTTCTCTTGCTTGGTCTTCACCTCTATCTTCTCTTCTCTTTTCTTTTTTTTTCACCTTTTTATTCTTATTCCTTTTTATGTTTTATGATTTTTCACTCTTACTATTTATTTTTTTCCTGGCTATTTTACTGCTCATTTTCCATCCTTTTATTATTATCATTATTATTTTTCTAATCTTCTTTTTTCCCTTCTTGTGGACCTAATTTGGGGGTGGGGCATGGACAACTACAAAGATATAGAATTAGTGGAGCCAAGTGTCAAAGACGATTCTTAACACAAAATCAAATTAAATAAAACCCTGGACAAGAAAGAGAAGCTAACCAACTGAATAAGCCCATCATGGAAAACAGAGGCCTAAATAACAGCAAAAATTTACAAGCCATACTAAGAAAGAGGAAGATATGGCCCAGTCTAATGAACAAACTAAAAATCAGGAGATGCAGGACATGGAACAACTAACCAAAAATGTTCAAACAAATATCATGAATCAACTTAATGAAGTGAAGGAAGAGATAAAGGATAATAAACACTGGGGGAACACACAGAAGAAATCATAAACATATAAAAAAAGATAATAGATCTGAAGGTGATGAAAGGCGCAATGCAAGAAATTAAAAATATGCTGGAAGCACATAACAGCATATTTGAACAGGCACAGGAAAGAGTGACGTTGAATATAGGACATCTGAAATCACACAGGTAGTAGAACAGATGGATTTTAAAAAGGCAAAAATTCAGCAGGTACTTAGGGAAATGAATGACAACATGGAATGCACAAACATAAACATAGGTATCCCAGAGGGAGAAGAGAAGGGAAAGGCGGCAGGAGTGTTTGAGGAAATAATGGCCAAAAATTTCCCAACTTTTATAAGGGCATAAATGCACATATCCAGGAAGCACAATGTACTCCAAACAGAATAAATCCTAGCAGGCCTACCCCAAGACACATATTAATCAGATTGTCAAACACTCAAGTTGAAGAGAGAATTACGAAAACATCAAGAAAAAAGAGATCCATCACCTATAAGGGAAACTTGATAAGATTAAGTACTGATTTCTCATCTGAAACCATAGAGATGAGAAGACAGTTGTATGACATAGTTAGGGTGCTAAAAGAAAAAAACTGCCAGCCAAGAACTCTACATACAGCAAAACTGGCATTCAAAAATGAGGGAGAGTTCAAAATAATCACAGATAAACAGAAATTGGGAGAATTTGTCAACAAGAGTCAAGTCCTTCAAGAAATACTCAAGGGAGTTCTGCAGGTTGAAAGGAAAAAATAGGTGAGAGAGGGTTGGAGGAGAGTGTAGAAAAGAAAATTATTACTAAAAGTAGCTAAAAGGATAAAAAGAGAAAAATGAAATGACATACATAAACTTAAAGAAAAAATAGCTCATGTAAGTAATTCCTTGACAGTAGTAACATTAATGTTAATGGAGTAAACTATCCAATCAAGAGAAACAGATTAACAGAATGGATAAGGTAATATGACCCATCTATTACTGTCTACAAGAAACTCACCTTAGACCCAGGGATGCAAGTAGGTTGCAAGTGAAAGTTTGGAAAACGGCTTTACATGCAAACAATAACAAAAGAAGAGCAAGATTAGCTATACTAATATCGGATAAAGTAGACTTTAAATACAAAATTTTTGTAAGAGACAAAGAAGGACACTATATATTAATTTTTAAAAAGGCATAAGCAATCAAGCAGAAAGAATAATAACAAATATGTATGCACCTAACCAGGTACTGCAAAATACATGAGGCAAACACTGGCAAAACTAAGGAGAGAAATAGATGCCTCTACAATCATAGTGGGGGACTTTAATACACCATTATCTCCATTACACAGAACATCCTGGCAGCAGAGGGCTAATAAAGAAACAGAGACCTTGAATAATACATTAGAGGAACTAGAGCTAGTAGAAACATACAGAAGATTACACTCCAATACAGCAGGATATACATTCTTCTAGTGTGCACATGGATCATGCTACAGGATACACCACATGCTAGGCCACAGAAAAAGTCTCAATAATTTAAAAATATTGTGTAAATTTATAGCCATAAATATCTATATTTAAAAAAAAAGATTTAAAATCAAAGATCTAGCTGCACACATAGAGGAATTAGAAAAAGAAAAGAAACAATCCCAAACAAGCAGAAAGAAGAAAATAATGATTAGAGCCAGAAGTAAATGAAATTGAGAATAATTAAAAAAAAAAA